>ML782913.1:0-13105 GCA_009831015.1 Picea engelmannii
TGGTGATTTCTCCTGAATTTAAAGGGGAAATCCCTTCGATACAATCATTTCAAAGCATATCTGAATCCTATGCTAAATCAGATCTTCTTTCTAAATCAGCATAGGATGTCCTATTCTCACGCAACCGAATGCTAATATAGGAGTTGAACGAGGTATTGCTGTTACGGCTGGTGTAAAAGCTCCTTCTCATAGCTGCTGATGCTGTTTCAGCATCGCAATTCACGGGATGTCTCAGCCACGTGAATTGCGCCCTTGACTGTGTCAGCTTTGACTGCTAACTGTCACGGCTCGTGTTCCAGCATCGTGGCGGTCCTCTGTGTTTCATCATCTGGACTTCTGAACGGAGTGAAGGCTACGTGTTTCAGCATCTGCATACTCGAACTATGTATCTGCTTCGTGTTTCGACATATGCGACCTTAGACTGTGTGGCAGCTCTCGTGTTTCAGCATATGCGTCCTCGGCCTGTGTAACAGCTTTTGTGTTTCAGCATCAGTACAACAACAACTTTGGATAGTTCTGTGTTTCAGCATCGGCCTTGAATACTATTCTGCAAATATGGACACTTATGCGCTTCTAATCAATGGTTAAGTACAAAAGCGATGTAAAATGTTATGCAAAACAAATTAAGCATATAGTAATGAGAAAGGACGTTGTATACCTTGGAATGATCAGATGAGGTGGTGTTATGAATCTAAATATAAGTGATGAAGGGTATAATAATGGTAAAAAGTATGGTCAAAAAGGTACAATATGAGGTCCTAACAGTTGCATAGTTGCATAAGTTGCGTAAAGTTGCGTAAAGTTGCATAAGTTGCGTAAAGTTGCATAAAGTTGTGTAAAGTTGCATAAGTTCCATAAGGTTGCTTAAGTTGCATAAGTTGCATGTTGCATAGTTGCATATAGTTGCATATGAAATTGTTGCAATATAGTTGCATATAGTTGCAATGTAGTTGCATAAGTTGCAATATAGTTGCATAAGTTGCATATAGTTGCATAAGATGCAATATAGTTGCATTTGACCACTCACCAATATTTGAGAATATAGTTGCAAAATAGTTGCATAAGTTGCAATATAGTTGCAATATAGTTGCATTTGGAACCATTGGTACATTTTCATAAAAGGGCCTTAGGTCCTAAACATATTTTCTTTGTCTCATTGGACATTAACAAGGCCTCAAACCACCACATTTATCCTATTTAATAGACTATGGTGCTTGGGTGGGATATGGGTGTCATTCAAATTTTTTTCACACCATGTATGGAACTTAGGTCTTATCCATGGTCAAGGAAAGAACATAAGGTTTTTAGGTCCTATTTGCATATAGTTGCATATAGGTTTATAGGGAAAGAACATAAGGCATGTTGCATAGTTGCATATAGTTTCATAGTTGCATATAGTTGCATAAGTTGCATATAGTTGCATAAGTTGCATTGTTGCATAAGTTGCATAAAGTTGCATGAAGTTGCATAAGTTCCATAAAGTTTCTTAAGTTGCATAAGTTGCATGTTGCATAGTTGCATATAGCTTCATAGTTGCATATAGTTGCATACAAAATTGTTGCAATATAGTGGCATACAGTTTCAATATAGTTGCATAAGTTGCATATAGTTACATAAGTTGCAATATAGTTGCATATAGTTGCATAAGATGCAATATAGTTTCATTTGACCACTCACCAATATTTGAGAATATAGTTGCAATATAGTTGCATTTGGATCCATTGGTATGTTTTGATAATAAGAATAGGTCTCAAGGTGTGTACCATGACTAGAGAGGAAAAAAAGGGCTTAAGGTCCTAAACATATTTTCTTTCTATCATTGGACATTAACAAGGCCTCAAACCACCACATTTATCCTATTTAATAGACTATGGCGCTTGGGTGGGATATGGGTGTCATTCACAATTTTTTCACACCATGTATGGAACTTAGGTCTTGTCCATGGTCAGGGAAAGAACATAAGGCATGTTTCATAGTTGCATACGAAATTGTTGCAATATAGTTCAATATAGTTGCATAAGTTTCATAAGTGGCATATAATTGCATATAGTTGCATAAGATGCAATACAGTTGCATATAGTTGCATAAGATGCAATATAGTTGTATTTTACCACTCAACAATATTTGAGAATATAGTTGCAATATAGTTGCATTTGGAACCATTGGTACATTTTCATAATAAGAAGAGGTATCAAGGTGTGTACCATGATTAGAGAGTAAAAAAAGGGCCTTAGGTCCTAAACATATTATCTTTGGCTCATTGGTCATTAACAAGGCCTCAAACCACCACATCTATCCTATTTAATAGACTATGGTGCTTGGGTGGATTAAGCTTCATGTGCTTAATGACCAAGATCAAGCACCCAATGATAGAAGAGATCAAGGGTTGAGACAAATTGTAGAAGTGCCTTTGGGCATGTGTGTGTGTGTGTGTGTGTGTGTGTGCACACCCATCACACTATGGTCTAGCAACAATTCTACCATTGGCTGCACATCCACTGAGCACATATCTTTCAAGCATGCATCCATTGTTCACACTTGTTAGGTGTACCCTTGTCTGGTGCTCTTGGGTACCTTGGGTCCAATTGTTCCACACATGGCACTTTAGGTGCAACACCATTGGACATTGGACAGTTAGTAAACAATTCATGAAGAAGGAAGAGGCACCATTAGGGATAGTCGAAGTTGGAAATGAGGGAGCTTGGTTCCACCTTATAGTGAAGTGTTTTGCAAGTGCAAGGAAAGTCTCATATAAAAGGGGGATGCCTTAAAAGTGATGAGGCATAAGGGAATAAATCATTCACAAGGAGTGTAATGGAGCTATGCAATTTGTTCTAAATTCAAGGTTGGCATAGTAGAAAAAATTGGATCATTTGAGTGACAAGAAAAAGAAGATAGAACATGCAAGAGGTAGGCTTGTGTTTTTTTCAGGGATTGGATTATGCATGGTTTTTGGGTATTAGGTAGAAGGAAATATTTCCTTAGACTCATTTTACCTCTATAATAGAGTTGTGAGAAGAGGTTGCAAACCCCTTGTTGTATATCTATAACATTATTCATATAATAAAGTTAAGGCACCTTCCTTGAGTGCCACCTATATATGTGTGTTGTGGACTCTTTATGTCATTGGATGCCGATGTTCCTTGATTTTATTTATGTTGGCTAAGTGTTAAAGTATTTCTAGGATGTTTTAAAGGGAATGGTTGAATGTGTGCATGTTCAATGAAATTGGATGAGTAGGACTTAGTTGCATTTGAAGTATTGTAGCCTACGGAAAAGTTATGGTATTTAACCTTAAGTGAAGAGGCATAGTCTAGTTGTAGTAGGCACAGTTTGTCCAAGCCCTTGTGGTCAATGAAAGGTAGTGTTGCAGAAGCTTAGGTGTCAAAACATACTTGGGATAAACTCAAGTTTGAAAAGAAAAAAATTGGGTAGACTATAGGTTCATGACTAGTGGTATTCAGGCATACTCTTTGCCACTTTTTGAAGGAAAGGTGGTATCATATCTTTTTTGGAGATAGTTTTGGTTCTTGTCACCATTGTCACTACTATGACATGTGATATCATAGAATTCTTCATGATATTGGAATGAAATTGAAGCAAAGAAACAAGCTTTGGAATGATTTTCCAAACATTTGAGTGATGTTCCAATGGCTAGATTAGATGTAGAGATGTATTCACATCATGAAGACAATGATGGTGGATAGGCTCCTAATATTCAAAGGGTCAATACTAGGCTTTCAACCTAGGAAAATGATGTGTAGAATATGGAAAATTTTCTTTGCAAGAATGGAGAAAATGAAGAATCCTTAGAAGAAGAGATAATCAACATCAACCATAGATTTAAAAATTCCATAGAAGAGTGTCAAAATATTGTAAAATTGATCACCACAAACTTCAACACCGATGTTGATGAATGGTTGAAAATAGTGGAAGTCTATTGTGCAATTCAAAGATTAGGAAGAAATTATTAAACTCTTGACACAAGTTATCGCCTATAGGCATATTTCATCAATTCCTATGAGGATAAAGATCAAGGAACCAGAATCATATGATGGAACCCACAATGCTAATTTACTTAAGTTGGGATGTTGAATAATAATTGGAACATATGAATGGAAGTTCACATGAGGCCAAGGTGAATGTGACATTAATGTTCTTGATAGGTACTACAAATATTTGGTGGAGAAATTGAGTAGAGGACTTAGAATCCAATCATACTATAGATAATATTGACAATTGGCAAGAGATGAAAGTATCCTTGAAGGCTCAATTTGGGCTAGGAAATTGAATTAATATTGGATTACATGAAATCAATTATTGGCTCTTAAGAATATATGTAAGATTCAAGATTACATCAAGGATTTTTTTGGGCCTCGTTTTGGAGATGAAGGACATGTTTGAAGAAGATAGGTTGTTCCACTTCATGAATGGCTTGAAACCTTGGGTTTAGAGTGATTTATAATGCTAGATTGTGTATACCCTTGCAAAAAACCATCACTATCATAGACAAGTTGTTGGAATACAAGGTAGAGGAAAAAGAAGTTCCAAGTATATGTGAGGATGCTTCATTAAGGGAGAAGTGGTTTTCTAAGAATAAGAAGAAAGAAAAAGGGAAGGTGAAGCTATCTAGGAAGTTTGGTGAGGACAAGGCCAAGCAACTAGATGCACCTAAGAAAAAGGGTATGCCTATTTCCTACTGGATTTGTGAAAAAGATCATCATGTAAATAATTATCCAATGAAGTATAATTTGTCTACTATGGAGAAAGTGGACAAAGCCTCCACTATTGGTCTTTTGCAAGTATTGTGTGTTGTGCTAGAAGACAAGTGTACAATAATCCAAGAGAAATATTTCACAAGACTTTTCTATGTTCCAGCAGTATTTAATGGAAGATCAATTGATACCATGGTTGATACTGGGGCAAACCACAATTCCATGAAGGAAGATGTTTTAAGAGATCTTGGGTTGAAACTTGAGTTTACATGGACTTCCTTCAAATGAATGAAATTAGAAGTGGAAAAGGTTGATGGAATGACCAATGGAACCACATTCAATCTTAGAGATTGGAGTGGAATTGCAATTTTCTCGATTATTTGCATGGATGACTATGAGGGAAATAATTCCCAAGGAAGGTGAAGGAAGTGCTTGTGACTCACTTAGATTTTTTGGTCATCCTTTTAGACCAAGATCCATGTTTCATCCTTACAATAAGGAAGCAGCATGAAGACATAATTTGGTACAATGAATTCCTTGAGCATGGTCTTTACAACCTATAAAGGGGATGAGAAACCTTGTAGTAGAGAACTTGGAGGAATTAAAATTGATGGATAATCTATATGTGAGACATCAAGAGAAATTATTATACAACCATTTATGAAAAAAAAATCAATGAAGGTTTTGTAACAATGACTCACTAGGCTTGAGGATCCACCTATCATCCTTACAATAAGGAAGTGGCATGAAGACATTGGCAGAATGACTTCCTTGAGCATGGGTTTTACAACCTGTAAAGGGGATGTGAAACCTTGTAGTAGATAAATTGGAGGAATTGTAATTGATGGATAATCTATATGTGAGACATCGAGAGAAATTCTTATGCAACCTTCAATGGAAAACAATTGAATGAAGGTTTTGTAAAAAAGACTCACTAGGCTTGAATATCCATGTGTCGTCCCTACAATAAGGAAGCAACATGAAGACATTGGCAAAATGGATTCCTTGAGCACGGTTTTTACAACCTGTAAAGGGGATGAAAAACCTTGTAGTATAGAACTTGGAGGAATTGGAATTGATGGATAATCTAAATGATACATCAAGATAAATTTTTCTGCAATCTTCGATGGACAACAATACAATGAAGTTATTGTAACAAAGGCTCACTAGGATTGAATTCATAGTGGAATCCATAGTGAAAATAGTATCTGGAATGATGGATGTTTTCTTATATAATAAATACATTCTAGTTCTATGTGGATAAATGGAGTTAGTAGAAGATTCAAACAAGGAATCTAGTGAATAATTTCACCTATATGGGCTAGATTTGACAAAAAACCAATAGTCCTTGTGAATGAGTTCTTCCCTTATGCCTCATAACTTTTAAGGCATCCCCCTTTTATATGAGACTTTCCCTGCACATTCAAAACACTTCACTATAAGGTGGAACCAAGCTCCCTCATTTCCAACTTCGACTATCCCCGATGGTGCCTCTTCCTTCTTCATGAATTGCTTACTAATTGTCCAATGTACAATGGTGTTGCACCTAAAGTTCCATGTGTGGAACAATTGGACCCAAGGTACCCAAGAGCACTAGGCAAGGGTGCACCTAACAAGTGTGTACAATGGATGCATGCTTGAAAGATACGTGCTTAGTGGATGTGCACCCAATGGTAGAAGGGATCAAGGGTTGAGACAAATTGTAGAAGTACCTTTGGGCATATGTGTGTGTGTGTGTGCATGCACACTCATCGCACTATGATCTAGAGGAAATTCGAAGCAGTTTCCATAATGATGACCCAAGTTCAATTCATGGTGAGCTCCCTCCACACCTAGATGCTTGTTGCCTCATGGAGGTTTGTTCAACAATTCCTTTGATTCCTTTACCCATTTTAGTAGAAACTCTTGAGTAGTATTTTAAAACATTTATTATATAATCATAAGTGCATTTGTAAATATCTACAAATGTGATCAAATTTAAAGCTTCCATATCATTATCTCTTACTTATATCAAGAGAATTGTCTTAGGAGAGTTTTTGTCCTTTAACAAAATTGAAATATCTCAACATAGTTCTCTAATGATTTGTCCTTTCTAAGTCATTTGGAATAGTTAATCTCTTGATCAGTCTCCATATTTTCAATATTCAGTGTATTTCTCTATAAAAAGATTCTTCATAGTTTCCAATGTCTAAATATTATGTATATCTAGACCTATGAACCATTTGAGGGACATTTCCTTCAAAGTAGAGGGGAAAATTCTCAGTTGGGCATAATTATAATATTCATAAGTGTTGCAAAGGGATTCAAATTCAAGGATAAAAGTGTCTAGGACCTCAGTGATCATTCTATGAAATTGGGGAAGACCTACTAGATTTATTTTTTCATTCTTACTTGTTTCCCTATCCCCAAATTCTTCGACAGTTTCTTCAAATATTCGTTTTGGACTATATTCAATGGCTATTAAATTACACTACTCCCATGGGGATTTTTTCTTCTTATGGCATAATCAAGGGGATTGATCATGTGTGAGCTGTAAACAATTATGGTTAGGGCTCTTCAATTTTGAAACCAATTATGAGCCTAGTGCTAAGGGTATGATTGGAGCATTTTAAAATCATGACTTAGCATTTCATCAAGAACTCTATCAAACATTATATCAATAATTTCATCAAACAATTAGCATGCACACTCAAGAGATAGGAAAAAGAAGTCAAAACATTTCCTCTAGCAGTGTGCACTCCTCTGGTGCAAAACTGTGTACCCTCCTCCTCTGCAAATCTGTCTTCCATCCTCTGCAAATCTGTTTTCCCTAGCCTCCTCCTGCAAGCCCTCCTCTCATGATCCTCTCCCTCCTTCTCCTTCTTGTCCCCCTTCCACTCTGTGTGAAAATATTCGTTCCCTAGCCTCCTCTCATGCACCTCTCCCTCCTTCTCCTCCTTCTCCCATCCTCCTCTCCCTTCCGTGCACCGAATTCTTGCTCCAAATCTGTCCTCCTCTCCCTTCCATCCTCTAAATCCATGGGACTGTGGTGTTGGTTGATTGCATCTCTGTGCACGAGTGGTGCGATTCTGGTGCCAAATCCATGCAAGGACTCTGGTGGTGGTTTCTTGCAGCTCTATGTGCGAGTGGTGGGACTGTGGTGGTGAGTGTGTGCAGCTTTGCGCACGAGTGTATAGTGGTTGCGTTTTCAAATTATATGTTTTCTTTTGGCTGTGTTTGGTTTCATTTTCGTTTTTATTTTATGTTGCTTTGATTTTCATTTTTATTTTTTGTTTTTTTTATATTATATACATAATATATAATATATATTATATATATAATATATAATATATAATATATTATATATAGGCCTAGACTATAACTCTTCTAAACTCTTCCATCTCAATCATTGGGGGCCCATCGAGAAAAGAGAATAAAGAGAAGGATGAGGGTTGTCCAAACACATCTATGCCTGTATAAATATGTCTTAGGTATCCTCCCTCATACAAGAGCCACCTCAATAGAATCCTAATAGAATGGCCACTAAGATACCTCTTCATAGATGCATGAAACATGTCACCTTTCCTTCAATATGAAATGAAATGGTCATGGAATATTCATTATTTAAAGAGCTAGGAGTCTCAATCAAACCTCTAGTCACAACCTTGGCATTATCCACTCCGAAGAGTGTGTTTGTTGATAAATAGGTATTCACCATATCCTACAGAAAGGATTTTAATCTCCCTAATTGGTTAAGGAAATTTCTCCTTATCAAAATTAACCTCAAAGTCATAGGACTTAGTCTTAGATTCAAAACTATTTTGGAAACCTGCATTACTAATTCATTGTCTTGTTTCTTCATTAATAAAAGAAAATATGAACAAATGGGACTATTTAAATAAATTAGATAGGGATTCCCTCTATTGTCATCCTTATATGTTTTGGCTATAGAGGGAATTTTCTATCTACTTTGTTGTAAATTCAAACATCAACTACTTCATGGGACTCACCTCTCGGAACCAAAGACAGGGTAGTTGGTTAGTGGAAATTTCCTATATGAAACCTTCCTAACAATTCTTAAGGAGAAACCCTCATGGATACACATGGTTGAGTGTTTGGATACTTGAGAGGTACAATGTAGTATTGGTTGTTGTATGAGCGTAGTGGTGGAGTGATATTGTCAGGTTTTACAGATGTTGATTGGGCAAGATGTACTGAGGGTAGGAAGATCACTTCGGGTTTTTGCTTAGGCATTGGATCATGAATTATTTCCTAGTTTAGCAGGAAGCCTAAATCATCATTGGTGGTTTGGAAGTAGTTTCCCTAAGTACATTGTTGATATGATTAGGCGACATAAGTCACCTAGTCATAAGTCACCTAATTCTTCTATTGTTAAATGCATAACATCAATGAGATGTAGAGTGTATTGGAATATAACAATTATATCAAGAAGAATTAGGTGACACTTCCACATTATGCCCTAGTGAAAGCCTCTTTTATGAGTTTGAAAGGCTTCATTGACAAAAAAAGATTAATCGAAAATATGAATCAATAAGTTGTGACCAACCCTTCCTTGTTCCTGACCTAGTGATATACCATTCTATGAGACAAAGAGTTGCTTGAAATGGAACAATTATCATTAGATAAAGGTTGAATGGCACTTGCACATTATGCCCCTAGCACACACCTCTTCTATTAGTTTGAAAATGATTCATTGAAAATTTATACAAGGAAGAGTTGATCAAGCCTTGTATACTAGGTCAAATAAGGGAAACAAATTAATTAAAAAGGGGAAATCAACCCTTCTTTATTATGGGCAATCAACCCTTCTTTATTATTCCCTTAAAGAAATTTCATTCTACGAAATGGAGATTTGAGTAGAATGAAACAAGTATATATAGAAGGGTCAACTGACCCTTCCACATTATGCTCCCAATGCAAATCTCTTCTTTGAGTTTGAAAAGGATTCACTGAGAAGTTATACAAGGAAGTGTTAGTCAACTCTTCTAGATTAGGAGAAATAAAAAAATTTATTAATTAAAAATCTAAATGCATAAGTGGTGGTCATTCCTTCCTTATTCTTCACCTAAAGAGGTACTATTCCAGGATACTAAGAGTTGACTGAAATGGAGCAATTCTCTATAAAATGGTTTGTCTACCCTTCCACATTATTCCCCCAACAAATACCTCTTCTATTAATTTTAAAATGATTCATTGAAAATTTATATAAGTAATGGTTGACCTATTCTTCCAAACTATCTCAAATAACAATAAGGATTAATTAAAAATATGAACGCAAAAGGAGTTCCTAACCCTTTTTTATTCCCCCCCTAAAGAAATACCAATCCAAGAAAATGATAGTTAACTAGAAGGGAACAATTATCTATAGAAGGGTTGATCGACCTTTCCACATTATTCCCCTAGTGAAAACCTCTTCCATGACTTTAAAAAAGGATTCACTGAATGAAGGATCAACTGACCCTTTGATCCTTCTAAACTAGGTTAAACAATGACAATGATGAATTAAAAATATGAATGCAAAAGGGGCAGTTGACCCTTACTTATTCTTCCACTAAAGATATACCATTTTACAAATGGAGAGTGGAATAGAATGGAAAAATTATCTATAGAATGTCCATCCAACTTTCAAATAATGCCCCGAACGTAAACCTCTTACGGGGTTTCACTAGTTAGGAAATTCTATACTATGTGAGTTCATATTGGGGGGTTTTAAATTCTAAAAACATGAAAACAATATATTTCCTAGTATATAGGGGTCGGAGGATATTTTTAATATATTTAAAACATATGGATATTAGATAAGGATTAGAATTAAGTATGTGACGATTAGAATTAGGTATCAATAGGTCTAAATTAGGTTAAATTAAAATAACAATTTGTTTTTCATAATCCTCATCCAGATCTTATAAGAGTTATGGCATGTCAACATGTTAGAGGCAGAAGAAGAAAAGGTATTAAAAATGTCACAGAAATAATGTATACCTATGATATCTATGGGACATAGTTGGTTTTCTAATTGGAAAGGTGTAATGGAAAAGTGGTTCCACAAAAAGATTTTGGGAGCAATAATTTAATATCTAGTAAAATGAGGGGTATTATTTAATATACCATGAACACACATGCTATGTCATAGGTTCACTAAGTGAACCCCCCATGGAACCTCTTCTATGATTTTGGAAATGTTATTGAAAAGTTATAAATTAAAGGATTGATAAACCCTTCTAGATTACGATAAACAATGAAAATGATTAATTAAAAAATTGAACGTATAAGGAGCGACAAGCCCTTCTGTATTCACCTAAAGAGATATAATTCTAGGAGTAAATATATTGAGAAGGGTTGATCAACATTTCCACAATATTCCCCACAACGGAAATCAATTATATGATATACAGTGAGTTAGTACTTGTATTTCTAAAAACATACAATAACTAGATTAATTAATATAACAATTCATACAATTATGTCAAAAATATTACCACTGGTATTATTGATGCAAATAAATAAGTGTACATGTCGTAACAAATTCACTATGTGTTTACATTTCCATCCCTTCTATTAGAAAGAAGGGTGTTTTACATTGATGAATATGGTTTCCTCTCGATGGGATACCCACATGAAGACATAAATGGAACTTCTAGGAGGTCATCAACTCAAATTAAGAAAAAAGACATATTTTCACTGCTAGATATGGTGAAAACTTATAGATGTGAAGATCACAATTTCTTCATCTCATATCTAATTCATGAATTTTTTTACTTACAAAAGCTTCATGGATCCACACTTGTTGGGAAATAACCACAAGATAATTGGTATCAAAGGATGCCACTACTTCAAATTCCAACTTCTTGATGAAACACCAATCATGCAATATAAAGCCTTGATTGATAAGGGAGGGGAAAAATATTGGCATCCAGCCATGATAACTTATTGGGAGAATATCTACAAGGATTTGGTCATGCCTTTTATGATCAATGAGCACTCAAGCAAAAATTTTTAGCCATCCACAATGTGGGATATAAACAACAACTTTGATATACAACCCAAACATGAAGTCATGAAACCTACTTCAGGGATAATGTACACATTATAGGGGATCATTATGTTGGACCTATATATAACAATTCCATAGATGAATTTCCTAGTACAATTTCCTTGTAAATTTTGTAGAAGATATTTGGAGAATGATAACTTTGAGAATGATAATGATGAATTTATGATGGACATAACTACATCGTTGGTATGATTAGGTTCAATCGCACAGAGCTCCTCTTGGTTTAGAGAATAGTTCATTATCTACTAAATAGGGGCAACCACGTGAAGGTGGAAGCTCTAATTATGCACCCCTCGCAAATCACTCTCAATTTCCCCATATTACCTAATTTGAAATTATAAAGAACATGTATCATATACTATATTATACAAAATAAAAACATATAAAGATCATATAAATGATATAAACACATACCTCTTCTTTTCAACAATTAAATATCAGTCATCTTCTTCTTCATCCAGCTCAACATCTATATCAGGATCTGGTTCAGAATTGATATTGGTGAAAGGCTCATTCCTATCAATATCATCATCAACGTTTTTTTCGCTACTATAGTTATCGATATCGTCAATGAGATCGTCGTCTCCTACATTTGGATGATCAACCTCTTCAACTTCTTTGTCTAACACATCGACTACATGAGCCACTTGCTCCTGATCTTCATAATCATGATATTCTTCCTCATTATTATCTTCATCCTCAGATACATGATCTTACTTCACTGGTCTTCCTCTTGGATCATATCTAACAACGTATGACCAACCTGCTTTACTAGGAATCTCTGAGTAAAATACTTGCTCACATTGACTTGGAAGAACATAAGGCTCTGTACCCGGTTCAAATGCCCTTGTATTAACCATGGTAAATCCATTATCATGCTCAATAATAGTTCTTTTAGGATCACGTTCATGCATCCGTAGCCTGTACCATTTAACCTCAAACAAAACTATTTTAAAGGAATTAAAATCACACTCAATTATATCCTCCAAATGGCCATAGTACCTATTCTCAGTTTCTTCCAGATTTCTGTCACTTCTAGAGGAAATGTTGGTGACCTTAAACACTATAGTTATCCCATAATCTGAGGTTTTCATCTTATCATGCAACATTTTGATACGAAATTTACGCCCATTACACAACATAGCCTTGTGATGTTTCAACTGCAACATGGACAACAAGTAAAAAGTAAATTATGAATTAATAATCCTCATATAGGACTTACTAAATATATATTTCAATAATTAAACAAACAAAATACATTGAAAAATTGGGAAAAAACTAGGAAAATGTGGGTAACAAATTTAACTTGCTTGTTTATCTTTTAAACCAAAGGCTA
>ML782913.1:13155-24736 GCA_009831015.1 Picea engelmannii
ATGCTCCATCCAATCAAGGTTGTTTGCAATGTATAAATGTAAAGCATCCCACTCTCGAGCAACTATATGATAGCATAACAATTTAATATAATTAATTATTTATTGTTAATAAATGAATAATTTAATAGATGTGTAATATATTATATCTACGTCAACATCTAATAATTACCTTTCACAGTCCTCATTTTACCTTTCCCCAATATGACCTCCCCTTCAAATTTTTTGATGGAGTCGAGATGTCAAATGCGAGGAACATTCATATTTTCTGCTAATTTAGGTAGATATTGACTAATATACACCATGCATTGATATACCATATATCCCTCAACCATAGAACCCTCCAGACATGCTCTTTGTCTAACAAAAGCCTTCAGTGACTTCAACTGCCTCTCCACCATCCACATCAACCTTGTGTGGACTAGTCCACATAATTCAATCTCCTCAACTTGGTGTATGAGGTAGTGTTCTTATGCATTGAAAAATGTTGGAGGTAGGTACTATTGCATTTGACACATTAGTCGTGGAATTTCTCTCTTCCAATACCTTATATCTTCTTTATGTATTTCTTTTGATGATAGCCACCCACAAATGTCGATTCAATAAAATAATATCAAGGCATACATAAATTTGCAGATAAAAGATAATATGTCAATATGTTCCAATTCAAATCATATAAGAAGTACATTTTCCTTATAAAACAATACTTACCTCATGTATTTTCCAAGTACATAAATAATTTGTTTTATGTTGTTGTCAAAGTCATCTGGGATAGATAAAGGTAGAACGTACTGTAACAAAAACCAAATAATTATTATTTGTTTCCAAAAACTGTGTACCAATAAGGAAATATATTATAACTACTAATTGTCTTAATGAATGTATGTCAGTCATGTGTTTTAACCCCACCAAAATCACCTTGTTTAGTTAATATATTTTGTATGTTCGACGAAAACCCTGTCGGAAACCTAATTTTTCGAATGACCTCTTTTACAATATTGCTCTGTTGCTCCGTCAATAACCAAGGAAGACTAGTATTTTGTTCACAACCATCTCCATTGGAATTAATAATAACACTTTGCAAGGTGTGATTAGCTTCTCGAATGTCACAACAAATATTTCCAATTCTCTCTTTGTCAGTCCTTCCATCTAATATTCGCCATAAAAATTCTGTTATGTTCTTCCCGATATGCAATGTATCAAACAAATGAACTATTTGTAGGTTCTCATAGTATGGAAATCTACTTAATTTCATTGGGTAACTTTTCATTCCTTGTGGAAGCCCATTCGTGACTTAACGACATTCATGAAACATCAACAAATTGAAATTAACACTAATTAATGGGACAAAATGAAATTAATACTAATGAAATTTTAACTAAAGATTTATATAATAGGTCATACATAAATAATTTGCATACCTTGACAATTTCTAATATATTCCAACTTCCATAGGCGAGGTGTCATTCTTTGTGTTTTTTTTTCATTTTCTTCTTTACCATTGAGATTTGCTTTGTCTGTAGTTTGATAACTATGGTTCTTAGGAAGAAAGTGCCTATACTCATCAAACACTTCCTTTGCTAAACTCTTTGAACGACGAGATTTCATCCTAGGACCACAAAATGGGCATGCAAATTTACCCTTTGTTTGAAGACCTACAAGATATATGAATAAATGTAGTGTCAAATTAGAGTTACAATTTAAAATAATGCATGATTTTTTCAAAAAATATATATAATATTAAATCACACAAAAAAAGTAACAATATACCTCAAAAATGTGTTAACCCGAGAGCATCATGAACTGTCCATGATAGTATTCCATGGAATTGAAATCATCTTTTCTCCATTGGTCTAGAGATGTCATACATAGTGACGCCAACCCATAACTTCAACAACTCATCAATGAGAGGCTCAATATATACATTCATATCTTTAACCTGGTACCCACTTGATTGGTTCAACCTACAACATGATTAATTATACTTATCTAGATGTCATGATATATAAAAGAAATAATTACCATGCATGAAATAAATAAATGAAATATTTTGTCATGCTTTAAAGAAAATAAAAGATAATTAAATACTTGGAACGATCATTGCCAACATTGTGTGCTCTCTCTTGATCGATGTCCAAGGAGGAAGGTTATTTTTTATAACAAAAACAGGCCACACTGAGTAAATAGAATGAAGCTCTCCAAATGGATTGACACCATCAGCTGCCAACGTTAGTCTAACATTACGAGGTTCTTCTTTAAAAATTGACCACTTTTCTTCAATGTAGTTCAATGCAGAACCATCTACAGGCATTCGAAGAACATCATCTCAACTTTTGTTCTTTGCATGTAAATCCATAAACGGTGCTATACTTTGGCACTTGAACAACCGCTGGAAACGTGGAATTATCGAAATATAACGAAGAACTTTGTGAGACACCTTCTTTGATGCTTTATCGGTTCGATATCTACTTATTTGACATTGTGGGCATTCATTTTCTAATGCATATTGTCCAAAATATATGATATGATCATTAGGACATGCATCAATAGCCTGATAGTCCATTCCAATTTCTTTCATAATCACAGATATTTCTTGATATGTGTGTCGATAAATATTTAACGTCGGTAATAGAACATCACCTAACAATCTACAAAATTCTAAACAATAAGTCCATGTAAACAATATTAATCATCAATATATCATCCAATATACTAATTTACAAATTAGAAAACAATAGCAATGTAGGAAAAAAATGAACCTTTTAAGTATTTGTGAACATGAGGGCATAAATAATTAACAAATTAAATACCTTAGTATATGTGTGAGACATGTGTTTGATAAACCATTCAAAATCTTCAGGTTCACCAACAACAATATAGCATATAAAATATTTGTTGTTGATCCTTCATAAAGAGGTTGACGTGACTTCTTGAGTAGAGGATCAACACCATGACTATCATCCTGGTTGTCCTCATCCATTGGAGCAAATGTGTCTTGGATCAATCTATGTATCTCATCTTCTTAATTTGAATCACTAACATTATCTCCATCCATATCATCATTAATAATTTGATCAGAAAATTCAATATTCTTATCTCGAAGTTCATCTCCATGTAAAGTAGTATTTCTGCTATTACTTGGCAAATAACTCTCTGGAGGTCAACACTTTGGGGGCATCGTCTATATATTTAAAAACAAAACAGAAAAGTTAGTGTGTATAGAAAATATAAAAATCCTGATAAGAAATATTACTAAAATTCATGACATACTGATTATTACGGAGAATAAATTAAATATTGAATCCTCTTACCAAGGGACGATATTCATAACCCCCTTCGGCATGCCCCTTCTCCCTACAATGTATTTGCACTGTTGTTATTAAAAGTCTTCTGTTTTGCAAGCCTCTGCAATCATAGCAAGGGAAATAACATTTTCCATCACCCCTTGCCTCTAATGCCGCTCTTAACCAAGCAAGCTTCTTGTCATTTTCGTTCATTGTGAAAAATCCTTGTCTTGACAAGTAATTATCTTACCTACACCATACCAAACATTAAGTTGTCAATTTTTTATATTTTGGCTACTCCTTTTGTTTATGATATGTTTATTTATAGTGACCTACATCTTTATAATAAGGTCAACATATTTATAATAAGGTGATCATATGTGTAGAGGATCAACATCATGACGACATAGATAATGTTTTTATAATAAGGTCATATGTGTACAAATGTTTTCTTTATATAATAACGACATATATACCTAACATAAGTTTAGGGTTAGTGTTTATGTATCTTATTAGTCCCTGCTAAAGCAGAGAATATAGCAATCAATTACTATCATTTCACCGATCAAGGTTGAGTTTCAAGAGCAATTCCATATCTTTATCAATGAAAAGAGAGAGAGATTATAGCTACAATTGAAGGGAAAAGGGTATGTGGATTACATAAACTTAGAATATTATGGAATCCACATACCCTTTTCCATAGAATATACTAACTAGATCCAATTAAAACGAAAGACATGAAATATGGTACTACACATATTATAATATATTATCAAGGAAAAAACAAGCTAAATGCAAATTGGACATTTGAAAAACAAATTACAAGTTAAATGAGTACATCAATAAAAAATAACATACTAACCTTGCAAGTTCAAAATCCAAGCTATGTAGATCGAGAATTGGATTTGTTCAACCAGTAGGTGACGGGAAAAATAATCATCTCAAACAAAAGCCAAGAATAATTTCGCAACTATAGCAATTGTGTCACAAAGTCTCTTAAAGTCATGTATATATAGATAAAATAGTCAACTAGTCGTTAACACCGACCAATGAGATAGGTAAAATTTTCCTCGCTATTGCCACGAAAGTTCGTCGCTATAGCGATGAAAATATAGACTAGGTTAAATTAAGATTTTCATGGATATTGTGATGAACTTTCGTGGCGATATCGACGAAAATCCTGCCCTGTTTAAAAAAATGATGAAACTAGTGGAAGCGTGGAAACTTTTCATGGAATAATCTTCCCATATGTAGTAGTGTCTCCCTCTCACTATCCCTCTTTCTACCCCCCTCTTTCTCTCCCTCTCCCTCCCTCTCTCACACTCTCTCTCTATCCTTCCTCTTTGTATTAATCTCTCCCCCTCACACTCTCACACACACTCTCTCTCCCCCCCCCTTCCCTCCAAATATCTCTCTTCTATCTCTCCTACATATACCCCTATTCTACATTTACCTCTCTCTCTACCCCCTCGCTATATTCCTCTCTCTCCCTCTCACACTCTCACACACTCTCTCTACTTCCCTTCTATGCCTTTATTTGTCTCCATCCCACACTCTCTCACACACACTTTCTATCCCCCCTTTATGTCTTCCTCTCTCTCCCTCCCACACTATAACGCACTGACTCTCTACCTCCCCTCTTTTTCTTCCTATATCTCCCTCTCACACTCTCACACACTAGCAAGTTTGGTTCATTACAAGGCAAGGCATGGTAAGGCCTGAAATTGCCTTGACCTCGACATGGGAAGGCATGTCAATACCTATATTTATTATTATACCTAGACTTAGACCATGACCTAGACCTAGCCATTTCCTCACCATGCCTCACACTCTCACAACCACTCCATCTCTATCTCCCCCTTCTTTGAATCTCTCCCTCCCTCTCTCTCTCTCCCTCCATATATTTTTCTCCCTCCTCCCTCCCTCCCTATTTATCGTTCCCTCCCCCTCCCCACCCCCCATATATCTCTCTTTCCCACCCTCCTTCCCTCTTTCTCTCTCTTTGTCTTTCTCCTCCTCCCACCTCCCCTTTTTCCATTCCTTCCCCTATACCCACTCTATCTCTCTCTCTCTCCTTTTTGTTAGTCTCACTCTCACTCTCTCTCTTTTCCACTCTTTCTCTTGTTCTCATTCTACCTCCCTATCTATATTTCTCCATCTCACTCTCGACATCTTTTCTTCTCTTGCGATCTCTCTCCCTACCTCCCATTCTTTCCCTCGTGCCTCTCTCTCTACCCTGTCCCTTTATCTCTCCATCTCATTCTCAATCTCTCTTCTACTCTTGTTGGATCTTTGCCTCCCTCCTCTTATCTCCATCTCCCCCCCTCTCTCACTTTTAGGTACTTCTCTCTTCCTCTCACTCTGTATCCCACTCCATTTGTCAATCACTTTATCCCCCTTCTCTCCACTCTCCCAAAATTTCTCTCTTTATATCTATCTACCCCCATTACCTCTATATCCCCCTTCCTCTCACACTTTTTCTCACTCTCTCTMCCCCCTCTCCCCTCTCTTTCTCTCCCCTTCCCTCCCACTATCTCTCCTCTCTCTCTTTCTCATACATGTACCACTCTATTCCCCTCACTTTTTATCCCACTTCCTCTCTCTCCCACACTTTTCCCCCCTTTCTTTCTCTACCTCTATCTACCCCCCTTTCGTCCCTCTCATCCCCATTCCTCTCTCTCTCTTCCCCCACTCTTTGTCTCCCTCTCCCTGCCTCTCACACACTCAAACACTCCATATCCATCCCCTCTTTCTTTATTTCTCTCTCCCTATCTCACACTCACGTACTCTCTCTCTAACCCCCTCCCTCTCCCTCACTCCCACTATCTCTTCTCTCTTTCTCTCCTACATCTACCACCTCTTTCTCTCTCTCCTCGTTGTTAGTCTCACTCTCAGGCTCTCTTTTCCCCTATTTCCCTCTCCCTCCCCACTCTTTCTCTTGTCCCCTCATTCTACCTCCCTCTCTCTCTATCCATACCACTCTCGACCTCTATTATACTCTTTTTTTCTCTCTCTATCCTCCCCGTATCTTCCTCCTCCCTCTCTCTCTACCCCCTCCCTCTCTCTCTCAATCTCACTCTTGACCTCTATTTTTCTCTATCCCCTTTCTCTCTTTACCTTTTGCATATAACACTCCCATATCGTTCATTGTATCCCCATCCATTTCTATCCTCCACTCTCCCCCCTTGATCTATTTTCCTCTATCTACCCCCTTCCCTCTCTCTCCTCTCTCTCTCTCTAACCCCCCCTCTATCTCCCTCTCCCCCAGTCTCCCTCGGTCTCTTTGTCTTCCTCTCTCCCCCCCTGTCACTCTCTTTATTCCTCTCTCTCCACCCCCCTCTCTAACTCTCACACTCTCATACACTTTCATAGACTTCGAAGGCATTGAATTTATAATTGGGTCGATGGTTATTAATGGAGAATATCTGATAGAGAATGAAAGAACACAAAATAAAGGTTTTTATGTATTTCAATATTATAGTCCAGGTGATGATTTTTACAACTTTACAAACTTGGTTTTTGGTACAAACCTTCAAATACAAACAATGCCAAGTAAGAACTCATCGAAGGTATGATACTTATTTCCTTACTCTAAGAACAAGAAGTTAATGGAAACCATCAGTATTAGAAGTGATGCCATTCCTTTCCTTTCCATTATGTGCCATGTCCTACCATTTCATTCCTTGCCTTGCCATACCATTCCCTTCCATGCTACACCTTGACATTCCATGCCTTTCCTTTCCATGTGATGTCTTTCCTTTTCATGTGATGCCATGCCTTGCATTTCCTTGGATTTACATTCCATGCCATGTCTTTCCATTCCATGCCTATCCATGCCATTCCATGTCTTGCATTGATTTTCCTTTCCATGTCTTTCCATTCAATTCCTTTCATTTCCATGCCATGTCATGCCATGTCTTCCATTGCCTTAACGTTACTTTCCATTCCATGCATTTCCTTTCCATCCCATGATATGACATGTGTTACCTTTCCTTACCATTACATGCCTTTCCTTACCATGTCATGCCATGACATGCCTTTCCTTTCCATTATGTGCCTTTTCTTTCCTTCACTTTCCATGCCATTCCATGTGATTCTTTTCCATGGCATGCCTTTCCTTTATAGTCCATGCCTTGGCTTTCCTTGTCATGACACGCCTTTCCATGCATTTCCTTGCCTTGCCTTTCCATGCCATTCATTTCCTTGTCT
Organism: Picea engelmannii; assembly: GCA_009831015.1. Lineage (NCBI taxonomy): Eukaryota > Viridiplantae > Streptophyta > Pinopsida > Pinales > Pinaceae > Picea > Picea engelmannii. The sequence goes on from ML782913.1 coordinate 20,646, forward strand.
TTCCATGCCATGCCTTGCCATTCCTTGCCTCACCAAGCCATGCATTTCCCTGCTAATCCATGCCATGTCTTTGCTTTCCATGCCATGCCTTTCTTTTCCATGCCATTCCTTGCAAGGTGTTAAATTTTCAAACATATGTAATAAGAAGTGAGAAAAATCCTAGTCCCGGAGATCCTGCAAAAAACAATTTTTCATGAAACAAAATGATAATGGAAGGGCAACACTAACTGAAAATTGTTTCCCCTGATCCAATGAAACCAACCTTTTTTCAATCCGAGTCTCGGTTTGAGTTTTATCATGCGTTCCAACTCACCTCTTCAAGCCACTCAAGGACATACTGGCAATTTGGTCTGTGGGCATAGAATCCAAACTAAGTAGAATAACAAAGTTTTGTAAGATCTTGCATGTCTATTTGGACAAGGCCCACAAGACAATGCTACTCACAATTGCTTGGAACCGTTTTCTTGAAAATCAAATTCTTCTTTAGAATTTGTACTATGCCTCATTGAGAAAAACCCTAGTCTCATAGATCCTACAAAAAACTCTTTTTCTCGAAACAAAATGAAAACATTGGTACCCAACTAACTAAAACGTGGTGCAATGGATCTAATGCAATCAACTTTTCATCCATCTGACTCTCGGTGTGAGCTTCATCGCGAGTTGCAACTCGCCTCCTTAAGTCATTCAGGGACATGTTGGAAATTTGGTTCGGTGTGGTAAAATCTAAAATGAATAGCATAAAAAAGTAATGTAAGCTCCCAAATCTCTTTTTGGCCAAGGCCCACGTGACCACACTACCCATAATCACCTGACACATTTTTCTTGAAAATCAACTTCTTGTTCTGAATTTGTACTATGCCTCATTGAGCAAAACCCTAGTCCCGAAGATCTTGCAACAATTTTTTTTTCCAGGAATATATTGACTACAAAGGGGCCCCACTATGTGAAACCTGATTCCCCATATCCAATGCAATTGAAGGGTTGTTGATACGAGTCTTGGTTTGAGTTTTATCATGAGTTACAACTCGCTTCCTCAATCCATTCAGGGACATGTTGGCAAATTGTTATGGGGCCATAAAATACAAAACAAGCAACATAACAGAGTTATATAAGCTCCCACATGTATGGTTGGCCAAGTTCCATGCGACCATGCTACCCACAATCTCTTTTCATACTATTCTTGAAAATTGACCTCTTGTTCATAATTTTCACTATGCCTCATTGAGAAAAACCGTAGTTTCGAAGATCCTTCAACAAACACTTTTCTGGGAATGGAATGACAACAGAAGAGCCCCACTAGATGAAAATCGGTACCCCAGATCTAATGAAACTGAACTTTCATCCATTCGAGTTTTGATTTGTGTTTGATCACGAGTTTCAACTCACCTCCTCAAACCATTCAGGGACATGTTGGAAATTTGGTACGGTGGCATAAAATCCAAACTGAGTGGCATAACAGAGTTTCATAATATCCCACATGTTTATTTTTCCAAGGCGCATGGGACCACGCTACCCACAATATCCCAACACAGTGTTCTTTAAAATTGACCTCTTGTTTATAATTTGCACTATACCCCATTGAGAAAAACCCTAGTCTCAAATATCCTACAAAAAATGCTTTTTTGGGAAACGAAATGACAGTGGAGGGGCCCCACTAGCCAAAACCAGGTGCCACAGATCCAATGAAACTAATGATTCGTCCATCCGAGTCATGATTTTATTTTTATCATGAGTTGAAACTCGCATCCTCAAGCCATTCAGAGACATGTTGGAAATATACCTAGACCTAAACCATGACCATGACATATACTTATACCTATAACTAAACCATGATCTAGGCCTACACTATACCAAGATGTAGACATACAACATCACCATGACCTATACTGTGACATAGACCATGACCTAGACCATAAACTAGACCATGGGAAGACAAGGCATGACAAGGAAAGTCATGGAAAGGGAATGTCTATGTATAGGTGTTAATGGGTAAATCGGTATATGTGGACATGAGCTAATCCCCCTAGATCCACCTGGATCTAGAACAAAACAAGACGGAACAATACGCTTTCCCTAGATTACGATCATTGAATTTAACTACCAAAAGAGGAATATATAACATACCTTATGAATCCCTTCCTTATGTCTTTGTTGATCCTGTTTTGAGCCAATGCTTCTGTGAAATCAGATCTGTAATAACACAAATCAACCAACATGAAAGAAACAATAGTGAAATTCAATGACAACCTAAACATGTGATCAAGGAGTCATGTAATAAAATATCAATCGTTTTATGGGAAAGAGACATGTCACTATATTATATTAATGAAATATAGAAGATACAACCGAATCACCTTAATCTTGCAAGTTCCCATTCAGTGGCCCTTCGTTGTAACACACACATACATTTTCTCTGACCTTTTGTATGAATACTTGTCTCAAAAGCTTGATAGATGAATGGAGACCTCAATCATCAATTGAAATAAGATTCTTCACAGTCTTCAGCCTATTCTTTCCTCAATCTCTATGCTTCTTTATGCTTGTACCTCTAACCTTTTTGTGTGAGAATCCTATCATTATATAGGAGAAGCTAAAGTGGTTAAAGAGATGAGGATGATCCCATCAAATCAGAGAAGTCAGTAGGATCATAACCACATGGACGCCACTTCATATTTCCAGAACATTCTACTTCTAGAAGCTGTTAGAACTTCTTTCCTTTTATGGTTTTAAAGAGTCATTGCGACCTGACTATATATCAGCCTATGGAAATCCCGTGGACTAGCTATAGTACAGCATGCAGAAATTAGATATTTTTGCACTATGTAGAAGGATCTTCTCGTGGCGGCCTTCCAAAAACACATCTTGCAAGGGTGGAAAGAGGTTGTTTTTCTCAGGCAAAAGATTATATTGGGAACTTGAACAAATGTTTATGTAACCATCATCAGAGTGACCAAAATAATGTGTAACAATAGGTATAGGTATAGGTCTACATATAACAGGAACCAAGTTGTATAACAGAGAACAATAGTTCTCCCTTGCACCACCCTACCACCCTGTTTTTTCTGGCTGCAACAAGATGGAAGCAATAACTCTCTGTGTTCAAGCACCCACTTGAAACTCTGAGGATAACAGTCCTCCCTAGAACCACCTAGGACAATGCTTTCATAAGGGCGATGGAATGTAAGGTATCTCAATAGGAGGAAGCCCCCTCTAAGAGGCAAGTGAACAAGAGAGGATCTCTTCCATAATAGGATCCATTGTATGGTGTTGCCCTACCTCAAGGGTTTCTATAATAAAGTTGTGGTTTTCTATATGGTTTCATATATCTTGTGTGGTGATTGTATTCAGATATCTTTGGATCTATTGTAATATTGTTTATTCAATTCTTTGGTTCTTAACAATTGGTATCAAAGCACTTTCTTTGGCCGGAGTTGTGGACAAATATTTTTTATTTTTGCAGATTTTTTTTTCCGGAGAAGAAAAAAGAGGGCCACGACATTCTAGACATTTTCAGTATATTTCTGTGCAAAATTTTCAGATAAAGGTTGTATATCTGAGTTCCTCTCATAAAAACACCCAATTTGAAAAAAAAAATCATCCAAAACAGAGTCCGGAAGGTCAAGATATTGAGGTTTTAAAATCTACAATTTTTTCAGGGTTTTTCTGCGGACAGTGGCGCGATTTGTTTTTATTTATGTAGAATTTGGAGGCCGAATTTGCTCAAATAAATTACATATCTGAGTTCCTCTCACAATTTCACCCAATTTCAAAAAAAAAATCAGCCGAAACGGAGTCCGGGAAGTGAAGTTATGAGCATTTTAACTTCGGCAGTTTTTTAGGGTTTTTTTAGAAAAAACCGTGATTTTTTGTTGTAACTTATTGTTCTATTTTTTTGGGTTTTTTCGTGACGGCTGCGGAGCCGAAGGGTTCATAGGGTGCTCAGATGGATATTTCTTCTCAAAACCTAAAAGAAATTCTTGAATCATTCAAAGCCCAATTGTTTCACACATTGGATGCTAGATTGGATGTGTTAGCACAAGGCCTCACAGACAGTCTCACAAATATCATCACAGATGGCCTCAATGATAGTT
>ML782913.1:38950-68050 GCA_009831015.1 Picea engelmannii
GGTTCTCATACCCTCGACTCCTATTTATACTAAAAAGAAGCATTTAGAGGAAGATCCTTCTAGAAGCGGAAGATTCTATTAGGTCTTCTTACATCTGCCTTATTCTATTTTATTGAAAGGTCTTATTAATATTGACCTTTATTTCATCCGAATACATTAATCTACCTATGTGCGGGTTAGGACCTTAACACATCAAGTCCCATATTTCTTCTGTACCAGCACGATTGGACTCCCACAAGGTGATGAGCTAGGGAGGATGTGCCCCTTGTGGAGAAGTTCTTGGATATATCGCTTGATCTCCTCATTATCTAACAAAGAGCGACAATATACTGACCCATTGGGTAGTAGTGCACCGAGGGTCAGATTGATGGGGTGCTTGACCTGGCAGTGCAGAGGTACCCCTGTAGGTGAGGAGAATATATCCGAGTATTCTTCCATGACCTTATCTACTTGCTTCTGCTATGTGGAGAGATCAGCCGCAGAGACCCTGGATGTGGCTGTGATCTTTCACTTATTCTGAGAGAAAATCAAGAAGAAGACAAACTTCCCCATATGAGATATGACCTTCCTGCATTTCTTAGAAAAGATCAAGAAAATAGAACTAGGTGGGACTGCCTCGGGTATCCTGTACAATTTCCTGTTCAAAGTAATAATAACACTACGAGGCCTAGACTCATATACAACATGACATTTCCATAAATAAGGTTGGACCAAAAGAACATCACAAAATTTGAGAGGAGAAACATCACATAATACCTCATCTTTGAAGGGCTTGATGCCATACAACAACCGACATTGTTGGTTGACATGGAGATCGCTTCCTTGGCGGAGCCATCCAATGGTGTATGGTTGTGGGTGCGGTGTTGTTGGCAGGGATAGCCACTTGACGACCTCTTCTGAGATGAGGCTCTTCTAGATACCCCTATCAACGATGAAGTGCAGTGGGGTTCCTAACACAAAATAACAGAGATACAATAAAACTGGTTTTTTATTCAATAACGAAATAAGATGAAACTGTAAAATGCAATGGAAACAAGCTTGCTGGAATGGTGGTGGATTATCTCTGAGAATATATGTGATGGAAGATCACATGGATTATGAAATGAATACATATTATTAAAGGTTCTTAACACAAAATAATAGAGATACAGTAAAACTAGTTTTCTATTCAATAACGAAATAGGCTGAAACTATAAAATGCAGTGGAAACAAGCTTGCTGGAATGGTGGCAGCTTATCTCTGAGAAGAGATGCGATGAAAGTGTGCATTCACAAGAAGAAGGTTACAATGAGGCTCTGAAGGCCTTTTTACAATAAGCTAGAATTCCAAAAAACCTAGACATCCAAAAACCTAACCCTAGGAGATGAAGCGCCAAAAGTCATGTGGGCCCCGTTTGGGTAAGTTAGTACATCAACTTCTCAAGGTCGTAACTTTTGCATACGATCTCTGTTTTAGGCGTGTGATATCCTGTTGGAAAGGCATCAACGAGGAGATTCATTGTGGGGGCTCAATAATTCCTTCAACTATCATTTAGGAGCTCGATCCTGAAAAACCTTCATTTAGGCCCTCAAAATGGCCTCGGAAGTTAAAATTGTTAAAAATAGTAAATTGCCAAAATTGTTAGAAAAATATTTTGAGCTAGTTGAAAAAGGTGGGTGGCCACTGATATCCATATGGATCATGATCAGACACCTATCCAAAAGGAAATTTGTGACTTCCCGTTTCGTATTTTTTGTTGTGAGTCACCTTGATTATCCCAACTCCTGAAATCCTGAGGTGGAGCCTAGTGAGGTGCTAGCTCCTCCCTTAACCTTCGTTGATGTGACCATGGTTTTGAAAAAAATCCTATTCAAAGGGAGATTATCGATCTTTTTCTACTGAGTGCTAGCTTTGTTTCTTGGTATGACCTTGGGCAACAATCTCATGTGACCATGTGATTGTGGGTGCGTCCAAAGGCGGTTTGAGGCCAACCCGATTTTTTCCCTGCAATTCACCACAGAGCTCCATGTGTCCTTTCTCCAAAACCGTGGTTTTGATTGCAGCTCACCTTCAACATTTTAAAGTTCGTGCACCTTCAATCCCTACAATGCGATGGGACCTTCGATCTCATGATCTTGACGGTGCTCCTGAACTGAGGGTTCATATCTATTCTCTCAAGTCCGCGGATCAGATATAGCCTTCCTAAATCAACGGTTGGGATTTACTTCATGATTCAGGATTCAGGAGTTTCAACTCTCAAACCTTTCTCTCCTCTGTACGCCAATATTCTGGAGTCGATGATACACTAACACCTGTTGTTCTCAATCGACAACTAGATCAATGATCATGTGTTCCCTTTCTCGATCAACGGTCAAGATCTCCTTCGGGTCTCCAGACTTCAGAGATTTAAAATATCAACTTTATCTCTATCACCTTTTTCCCAGAGCTGACAATCCACTGACGTGTATCCCTTTCAGATCAATTGCCACAATCCTTTCATTTCTTCATACTTCATAATTATCATGTCTCAAATTTCAATGTAGTATGATCAATGGTTGAGAATACTCCCAAGGTGATCTTCATATCAGACGACTTATGTCCACTTCAGGTCTTCGAGACTTCTTCCTTTAGGTCTTCAGGACTTTGCCCTTTGGGTCTTCGGGACTTCGCAACCTTTCAAATTTTCTGAAGAATATTTCTCTGAAGTAGATTGGACGGTTGATATATTGCTTGCACGATGAATGATTCTCGTTCACTTCAGAACTTCAGTGTTCATAACTTTCAACCTTTGCAGTCTTTCGACCTTTTGAAGTATCTTTTGCCGAATTAGATCGGACGATCAGATTTTATTTGCACGATGAATGGTTCTCATTCACTTCGGTACTTCAGCTATTTTAGTTACACTATCCTTCCACTATATTAGATCAATGTAGAGAATGATCCCGAAGTGATCTTAAGATCGGACGTCTCATGTCCGCTTTGGGACTTCGACATTTGAGACTTTGGGAGTTTGGGCAAGTGTTGGTGGTAAAAATCCCGAAGTAAATCTCTCGGGGTGATGTAACTTGCTTACGTCACTTTTTGAGATGGAACGAGCCAATTTCCTCTTGACACTTTTCATCACCTGATTATTCCATGTGTAATTTTTGATGTGATCTACTAACGTGGTCTGCCACATGTCATTATTGATGTGGTCTGCTGACGTAGATCTCCCTCACTTCCTTTCTAACATAGTCTACTTACAAGGTCTGCCACATGTCATTGTTGATGTCGTCTTCTGACGTAGATCTCCCTATTCTAACAATCATCGTATGTTCTCCAGATCTGATGGTCCTTATTCATTTCGGATTTTCGGCTCTCTAGGCTTCAGGTCTTTCAAATATCAAATTGAAAAAAAACTTGAGGTGAGATTTTTCCATAGCGTAACCTCCTTTGAAATTTAGACCCGAACTAAATGTTGTTCGTCGATCATGTTATTAGATGGATGGGTTTATCTATCCATGATGTTGCTTTTCTAGCTTATCATGTCCTTCCACTTAGAATGATCCAATAGTTGTTGGGTTTTTGGGTATTCAAATTCTCAACCCTTTTTATCCCGCTTATCCTATCCTTCACTTGATTTGATCAGACGATTGTTGGTCATTTGGATCATTTATCCAAATACCAATGTCACTCTCTCTCATGATCTTCTAATCTCTCTGACTTAGAATATTTTCTAATTGTTCAACGGTCTCGACCTTTGCTCATTTTGCGAGTCGTAATGACTTTGGGTCTCGTCTACGTTTCTAAAAATTTCTATCTCTCCTGAGCTTTGGCAGTGAAGTTAACCTCGGCCCTGACACACACTTGCGCTCTACATGCAACTCATCACTATTCGTCTTGATCTTGATTCCTTTTGCAAACTCACGGATTCTAAGGAATCTCATGCACGCTCCTTGCCGCCTTCATGATAACCTATGGCTATCTCGAAACTCCAACTCTCTTCCTTGTGCTCGTCCTCCTGAGCCTGTAGACAACAATTTCTCATGGTCTCATCATTCTCGATGCTATCATTGTTTCTTTCATGTTTATCGTCATTGCTGCCAATATGTCATCATTGTTGTTGTTCTTGCCATCAATGACAAGCACACTTTGCCTATGAAAATGCCAACAAGTAAGGCCTTGAAGTTATATTTTTTTTCATGCAATCCAAAAGAAATTATGGATCAATAGTGTAATGAGACTACAGAATAAGGATGAAACATAAACCTATTTACTGAGATTCCTTTCTATGTAAATCCTATTAATTATGATAATCCAGGTTTCACAACTATGAAGATACCTAAGGTATATTAATAAAGAGAGCTTATGTTATGACATTGAAATTCTCATGCAAGTGTTTTTATCTAAGATAGATGTGACAACAAGTTGTATAATTACATGCTTAATGAATCCTTTGACTGTAATTTTTATGTATTAAACTTGTTCATTTAGTAAAAGCATTATTTTCTTTAAGAAAAAAAAAAGGTATGATACATGAATGCCGATATTTTTGTATTAAGTTAACTTGAAAAAAAATTCTCTCTAACAATGAAAATAACTATATTTTTACAAAAAATTATTTTTATGAATATCATAATGAAATTACCTTTTAGACGAATTGTGGTTAGCCATGGAAAGGTAAGGAAAGACAATGCAATGCAAGGCAATGGAAGGCATGGCATGGAGTTTCAAGGAAAGACATGGAATTGAAATTCAAGGCAAGGCAAGGCATGGCATGACAACGAAAGGATTGGCATAACATGGCATGGCATGACAAAGCAAGGAAATGCATGCCAAGTTATGGCATGGAAAGGAAAGGAAATGCATGGCATGTCATGGCATGTCAAGGAAAGGAAATCCAAGGCATGACATGGCATTGCATGGAATGGAAAGGAAATGGAAGGCATGACATGGAATGTGAAGACAATGCATGGCATGGCATGTCATGGAAAGGAGAGGAAAGTCATGGCATGGGAGGGCATTGAAAGGGAAGTCATGATGTGGCAAGGAAAAGTATGGCATGGGAAGGCATGACATGGCATGGAAATGCAAGGCAATGCAATTCATGGCATGGCATGGAAAGGTATGGAAAGGAAAGATATGGCATGGAAAGGAAAGGCATGGCATGTAAAGGAAAGGAATGGTATGGAAAGTCAATTCATGTCATGGAAAGGCATGGAAAGGAAAGGCAAGGCATGGCATGGAATGGAAAGGTGAGGCATGCCAAGGAAAGGCATGGCATGGCATGGAAAGGAAAGGAAAGGAAATAGATGGTATGGCATGGCATGACATGGAAAGGCAACACATCGCATGGAAAGGCAAGGCATTGCATGGCATGGAAATGAATGACATGGAAAGGAATCACATGGCATGGAAAGGCATGCCATGGCATATCAAGGAAAGGCATGACATGGAAAGGAAAGTCATGGAAAGGCATGGCATGGAAAGGAAAGGCATGACATGGAATGGAAAGGAAAGGCATGCCATGAAAAGGAAAGGAAATGAAAGGAATGGAATTGCATGGAAAGGCATGGAATTGCGTAGCAAGGCATGGAAAGGCATGGCCTAGCAAGGAAAGGCATGGCATGCAATGACATCGCAAGGCATGGAAAGGAAAGTAATGTCATGGAATGACATTGCATGTAAAAGCATGGCAAGGCAAGGGAAGACATGGCATGAGAAGGAATTGCATGGAAAGTCAAGGAAAGGCATGGTAAGGCAAGGCATGGCAATTAAAGACAAGACATGGCAAGAAAAGACAAAGTAGGGGAATGCAAGGAAAAGAAAAGGCAGGGCAAGGATAGGAAAGCAAGGAAAGAAAATGAAAGTTAAGGAAAGACATGGAATGACAAGGAATGGCATGGCATGGAAAGGGAAAGAAAGGTAAGGCATGGGATGTCATGGCATGGAAAGGAAAGGCATGGCCTAGCATGAAAAGGAAAAGTAATTCAAGGCATGGCATGCTAGGGAAAGGCATGGCACATCATGTCAAGGTCAGGAAATGCAAGGAAATGAAATACATGGCAAGGAAAGGGAAAAAAAGGAAAGGAAAGGAATGGCATGGCATGGCAAGGCAAGGAAATGCAAGGCATGAAAAGGAAACGAAAGACAAGGAAATGCAATCTATGGCATGGCATGGAATGGAAAGTCAAGGAAAGTCATGTCCAAGAATGGAATGGAAAGGAAATGCAAGGAAAGAAATGGCATGTCATGGCAAGGAAAGGCAAGGCATGGTGTGGCATGGAAATGCAAGGAAATGCAAGACATGGCATTACATGTCATGACAAGGCAAAGAATGACATGTAAAGGAAAGGAATGGAATGGCATGGAAAGGAAACTAATGGAAATTCAAGGTAATGCAACACATGGCATGACATGGAATGGAATGGAAATGCGAGGAATGACATGGAAAGGAAAGATGTGGCATGGAAAGGAATGGAAAGGAGAGGCATGGCATGGCATGGAAAGGCATGACAATGTAAGGAAACACATGGAAAGGCATGGAATGGCATGGAAAGGAAAGGCATGGCATGGTATGACATGGAAATGAAAGGAAATGAAAGACATGGTATGGCATGTCATGCCCTGACAAGGAAAGGCATGGTATGACATGGAAATGAAAGGAAATGAAAGACATGGTATGGCATGTCATGCCCTGACAAGGAAAGGCATGGCATCAAAAGACAAGTCATGGAAATAAAAGGCATGGAAAGGAATGGAATGGAAAGGAAATGCACATCATGGAATGGCATGGTATGGCATGGAAAGGCATGACAATGTAAGGCAACATGTGGAAATGCATTGAATAGAATGGAAAGGAAAGGCACGACATGGCATGGCATGTCAAGGAAAGGAATGACATGACATGGCAAGGAAATAAAATGCAAGACATGGCATGGTGATCCAAGAGGACTTGGGAATGCTCACAAAGATCAAGGAGGATATGGAATGATCAAATAGGTCAAGGAGGATCTATAAATTCTCAAAACTTGATCATTTAAAATGTTCTATAAAATGACATCATGGCATAGAGCTTGACAGTAGATTTCCAACGACGTAAAAATCACCTCAAACAAAGTTTGTATGCAAAAGTTATTGATGGTGTTAGTTTCTAGGCTTGCACCTCTTCCTTCTACAAATCAAGCTAGCCTATTCTTCTATCAACCTAGCTCTTAGTTAGTCTTTTTTATTCATTGTGTGTTAAGGCATTTGTTTTTATGTCATCCCCCTTTTATTAGGCTTAATGTTTGTTGTTTTTATTTTTATAAAGTCTAGTCATATATTGATTTGAGTTTGGACAAGTATTATAACCATGGTTTATATCATTGATGGATCACAAGAGAGTTAACCTAGGCCTACAGGTGTAAAAGTGTTGATTGCAAGAATTTCATCATTCTTTCAATCAACAAACAAGCCTTGTTTTAATGGGTTTTCATGGTTTAAGTATATTTTTAAGTTTGAATAAATCCCATTGACACCCAAATCATTCTCATTTGTTCATACTACCATCGAAATATTGAACGTTGGTTCCCTATTTAGTTTTCAGTGCATGTATTGAGCGAACCCTAAGTGGTTCATAGTCTCGACCACCTTTCTGAAAAGAGGGAAGCTAGGGAATGATGATACCACCATGAGAATGATGGAATATTTAAATGGATGAGACAACAGGGATCAAGTTGCTTGAATCCATAACAGAGATCAAGGACATATTCATCAGGAGCGAGTGGTATGATTTCATCTATGCTTTCAATGGACATGATGCATAAATCGCTCTGATGTTTGCACATATATTCAATGGATTCCACACACAAGTTGGGGATATGCTCATCAACGTAACATAGAATTCTATTGCAACATCATGTGATATCCCTATCAGTGGCGAGAGGTAGTTCAAGAAAGCGAAGTTACCAGCTGAGATGTGCAACCAGTTCCTTGTAGTAGAGCATCAAATCGCAGACTGAAGCTAGGGAATCCTGATCCAATGGATGAGAGAGGAATGGAGAGGCATCATGTCAAATATATAGAGGTACATCACTGGAGAAGGTATGTTTTCAATTATCCATTTATATCATCTCATATTTCTCATTCATTTTAATGGTAATAAGGAGATAAATCTCCCATTATACCTATTGAAAATCCTAACTAATATGGCCAAATGAGTTAAGAATTATCCACAAAGTGCTCATAGGATCCTTCACCATCAAGGATTTATAAAAATACTAGTTCTATATGATTTCAGTGAACTGTAAATATCTTGGGAAGAAATTTTAGTATCTCTAGGGTTACATGATGAAGAGTCAAACACACAACAACCATTAGAATAGGCAATTGAAGTTCCCAAAGACCTAGGGTTTCCACATATCCTGGAATTTCATTAAAAAACATCTAGGATTCCAAAGAAAAGACCTGACCTACAAAAATAAGGGTCGTATATGTCAAAGGAAGATCCATCACTCCAGAAAAAGATAAAATACCTTTTACAAAACTGAGGTCATCTAAAGTGAAACAGAGGGCCAAAGAAAGTGATAAAGTATATGTCAAAAAGAGTAAAAAACAAGCTTTTCCATTAGTCCCATCATCACCTGAGAAACTTGAGTTCGAACATGTGCACACTAGTACATAGGACGAAAAAGTTATTAAACTGAAACCAAGGAAACATCAAAAGAATAAAGAAGATAGTCCTAAAGAAGCTACAGTTGAATTTGTGTCATCTGACACACAGATTAGAGATCCTCTTGAGGAAAAATAGGGAATAAATAAAAATAAGAAATATGTCACAGGAATTCCAAGTAAACCAAATCGGAAGACTAAGTAGACCAAACAACTGAGGCTAAACTCCAAATCCTTTTTCAATCCATCCTTCGAGGAGAAAACATTGATTATAATAGAAGATCAAGACACTGGAGAAGATCCCTTTGGCTTTACCAACATGGAAGAAATGACCATCCACACTTTGAAGGAAATGTCAATAGGAAAGCCCAAAAATAAGAGAATTAAGGGGCAAATCTTAGGTATTAATCCTTCTGATTTTGAAACAGAGTACACCACAGGTCCAAAAATAGAGCATGCCCTAGAGAAATATTTATAAGAAACCAAATCAAAGGTAGGGGGGAATGTTGAGGGTACATGAGCCTATGAAGAAGAATCCAATCCAAGGTATGATATGAGACCTAGGAAACCTAAGCTCTCCATTGATCTCAATAGGCCTATTGTTGAGGAAGAAGTTAAACTTAAAAATGAGAACAAAGTGAAAATAGAGATCAAGCCTCAAGCTGAAGGTAACAAGGAAATGGAGGATAGTAAGTAGTAGGTGGAAACCCTTGAACAATAGAATAACAGTATTAGGAAATATATTCAAGAGATGCAACAGCAATATCAAACACTTCATATGCAACATTCGAAATTAAAAAGAAAGTACCAAAAGTTGCAGAAAAACATCAAAGGACGTGCATGGTCCTAAAGAAAATCATTTAAGTCTGTTGATGTAGACAAGTAAGAAAAGTTGTATCTTGTGTAAGTTTTTCTCCAGTGTTGAAGGCCATTCTCCATTTAGTGGCAGACGTTTGGATCCATGCAAAGTAAACACCAAGTTCCAACCTTTGAAGAACTTTGCTGTGTAACTCTTAGACTTTAATTATCAACAATGACTCTAGTTTTAGTTAGAGAATATTTTTCTTTAGTTTGATATGCTACAATGAGTTGTAACGTAATATATTTTTGATAAAATAAATGTTTTGTTAGTTCAAGTTTGTGGGCCGAGAAAATAGGAGTTATCCCTACAAATTAGCATCTAAACTCTACTTCACTCAATGTAAAGAAGTGTCCTTGAAAACTAATCTTAACTAATGTTGAAGTTTAAGATCTACAGATATGAATGTAATGAAAAAAATAATGCTAGAGTTTAGTATCTGAGATAGGCATTCGAATCCCTTTTGTGGATCAATAGAAGAATATGGTAATGTAAATGGGTTCCACTTTTTGGTTGTATCAAGCTACCAGGATATAGACCGGGCTTACGAAATGTAATATCTGCAAAGTTTTATATTCAATGAATATAATTTCTCGTGAACAGACTATCTTTATGAAGATTTCTTTCCTTTTATTCTTATTTGGATGCATGTTGAATGGTCTTAAAAAAAAAAAATCTTTCTCTTTCAGCTAATGTGCTTACAACCTATTCATAAATGTACTCCCAATATTTTTTTAGGTTTAATGCAATGCGTTAGATCTAAAATTTCTAGTTGCAAGTGACAAATTTTATGCTTGTTATTGGTTTTATGTTCTACTTTTATATCTTTTATCTAGTACACAAAAATGCATGCCATTGGCTAAGGGAAATATCGTAGTGAATATTTTGAAACAGTCCAACTAGACCCATACCCTTGAAGTTCATCCATTAGATGACCATCAAAACAAATAAACCAAACTCATAAAAAAAATCATCCCAATAACTGAGGTGTAGTAGATTTTCCCTTAGCAATCAGGTGCAGACCTTAGGAGTAACATCTTCTGGCATCGTTGTGGGGGAACAAAGTAACTAATCAATCCTTACCTGGGAGAACGACAATGATCAGATGTGATATTTGATGGTGAACAAATATTTGGCACAACACTGATTGGCATATTTCACCAGGAAACTCCACTAAATGTAAATCTGTTAAAGTAACTCGAGATCCCAAGAATGGATCATACTAAAGCCTCAAAATCCAACCCTAATCCTAATGGAAACACAACAACTTCTAGTCTAGAGAGAGATATAAGAAAATACACACTTGCTCAAAGACATTCATTATCATCCAAATTCAGGCCAACATTTGAAAATGTTACCCCTGTCCTCAACAATAAGTAGCCTGAGATTATAATTTTTGAAAATCCCCTTGTAATAATCCCTCAGAGATATCCATCTTCAACTTATACCTCATCATCTCCTCAAGAAACCACCCCAGTATATCCCCCTAAGCCGCAAATCATAGTTGTCCCAAAGATGGTTGTAAATAGGATGGAGGACATCATTACGACCAAGTATGCACCATTAGTGTTGCCTCAAAACCTAAATGTATTTCTAACAAGAAACTACATCAAATATATGCCTAGGTACAATGGTGAAGGATATGCCAATGTTGAGGAACATTTTGTAGCTTTTTACATCTTTACAGACAATTTTAACATTGAACATGCACACGTTTGGATGATATTGTTTATCCAGAGCCTAGATGGAGAGATAAGGAAGTGGTTTCGTGGTTTTCTCCAAGACTCTATTGCAAGTATTGAGGAATTGGATAAATCCTTTCTAAAACAATGTGGATATAGGAGGGATTACATGTACTACACCACTGAGTTTTGTTCTTTGAGAAGGAAGAATGGTGACTCTATGGAATATTTCACTAAGAGGTTTAATAAGATGTACAACAAAATCCCTGATGAGATCAAGCTAATTGAAACCTCACCCAAGTTCACATTTGCAAATGCATTTGATGTTGAGTTTTCTCTCTTGTTAAGGGACAGAAGGTCCACCACTTTGATATCTATGCAAGAGGAATCCCTTGAGGTCGTGGTTAATATTATAGTATCAAAAGAATTAAAAACCAAATATGAGAGCGAAAAAAATAAATAGAAAGAAGATTTTTCTTATTCTTCTTCTAAACCAGCCGAATTTGACACAAAACTTGATGACATGACCAAAACATTAAAGGATCTGAATTCGGTGATAGCTAAATTAAAATGGTAATCCACGAAGCCAAAAATAAATTATCAGGAAATTGCAAATAGGAATCTTAATCAGTTCAGAAGACCTAATATTTCCCCTCAAATCATGCAGAGGGAAAGGAGGAATGTTTAAGATCAGAGGATTGTCCCCCTTTTTTCAGAACAACGAAGTTGAAGAGATGGAATAAATAAATGATATTGGAGATGATTATGTAGTCCTTTTTAATGAATATGACCTCCATCCTAGTCACCTACACCCAAAAAGAGTATGAAATTTATCTAATTTAAAACATGTTTGATGATGACAGAAAGGTAGATGAAGTTTTTCATAGTCAACCTCAAAATAAGTATGATCTAAGACCTGGGAAAACGGGTCCTAAAATAAATGTTCCAACTCTGAATAATAAATCATATGTTCCACCCAAGTAAGGTCCAAACAAATACACATGAAACAAAGCATATCAAAAACCACAACCAACTAAATTTTTTGTTTCATATCTGAAAGAAGTGGATAGACATGTAACTTCTTTTAATATAGAGCATGAGTTAAGAAAAATAAATATTCATGTACCATTGATAGAGTTAAAGAAAAATGAATCTTTTAAAAGGTCTATCATGAAGGTTTTGCAGCTACCTGCTTCTACTACTTCATTTGATGTGATAAGCCTGCAAGATGAGAATCGTGCTATCATGGTTGGCCCATACATTGAATATGGGCCTGATGCTTTGACACATTTTTACATATCTTTGAATGCCCCTGAAAAAATTATGTACAACTTCCTTATGGACTTTGGGGCCTCACAAAATTTCATGCCTAAGTTTTTCATGGATGATATAGAGTTCTAAATCACCAAGCCATACTAGTACCTTTACTCATTTGATTCTAAAAGGGTTAAATTTTTGGGAGTAATTTAAGATCTGGTTGTTTCTCTATCTAAGTTTCCCATGAAAAGCATTGGTATGGATATTGTTGTAGTTGGTATACCTCCCAATTTTTGCATGCTTTTATCTAGGTCTTGGGCCAAGAAAGTGGGAGGATCTCTATAGATGGATCTTACATATGTGACCATACCTGTTTTCGGAGGAGAACATAGAAGACTATACAACGAAGTTAGATTGGCATACATTGTGAGTGATCATTAGAATCCATGAAATCATCTTATCTATGTTGTATAAGATGAAATTGGTTCTTCTATTTTTCATATCAGTGATGATGCTCTAGAATTATTAGTTAGAAAATTCAACAGCCAGCAAGGGATAAGCCAAGGATATGAAATCTGAAAGATGTATTTTGATGGTTCATCTTCAAAGGAGGGATTTAGTGTTGGCATAGTCCTTATTTTCCCTTAAAAGGAAGTGGTTTCACTCTCATACAAATCATAATTTGAAACAACCCACAACATATCAGAGTATGAATCCTCGATGTTGGGGTTGAGAGCTACAAACGATATGGCCATTGACAAATCAAAAGTCTTCAGTGATTATGGATTGGTTGTTATTCAAGTAAAGGACATTTATCAAACAAAACAATTGAGGATGAGGAAATACATGAATGAGGTATGGGACATAGTTGACAATTTATTTCTATCTTTCCATATTTCTTTTGTCCCTACATATGCCAATGAAAGAAAAGAATCTTTAGCTGTGGATTGTAGTTCTTTTAGGCCTCCCATTGGTCCAAATTTTAAATATGAGGTGGAGGTTATGCATAGAACATCTATTCCACAAAATGTTAAACACTGGAAATTTTTCAGTGATGATCAAGAGCTCAAGAGATTTTTGCAAACCATTGATAAATTTTCAAATATCTCTATTGACTAAGAAAACAAGAATGATGAAACAAACAATCAGTAGGAACCTCGTTTTATGAATAATGTGGTTGGTCACAACATTGTGGAACTGAAAAAAAATCATATTCCAAAAGGATTAGTCCCACTGGAAATACTTTTAGACAACAATGATGTCTCCAAGAATGCTGCAATTAAAACTCGGGAACATGAGGTTGTAGACTATAATATTGGGATAACTGCAGATCCCAAGATCATCAATATATCCAAAGCACTTCCAAATGAGCAAATATATAGTTATGCCATCCTTATGAAAAACTTTGTTGATATTTTTCCATTGTCTTATGAAGACCTAAAAACTTTTGACACCAAAATCATTCAGCATAAAATTCCTCGGAAAATGGGATCTAAGCCAGTTAGGCAGAAAATTAGACAGTTTAACCCTCTTTTGATGTCTATTATTGAAAAGGAATTGAAAAGGATGCATGATGCCAAGACTAATTTTTCCTTTGAGATATTCATATTGGGTGGACAACTTGGTGTCGGTCAGGAAAAAGAGTGGTGAAATACAATTATGTGTGGACTTCAAAAACTTGAATAGGTGTTTGTTGAAAGACAATTATCCATTGCCCAATATGGATCACATTTTGCAAAGGGTGGTAGGTTCTCACAAAATTTCTCTGTTGGATGGTTATTCTGGGTAGAATCAAATAGTAGTGTTCGAAGAAGACAAAGAAAAAACTTCCTTCACTACCCCATGGGGCACCTTCATGTATGAAAAAATTCTCTTTGTCTTGATGAATGCAGGGGACACCTTTCAAAGTGCCATGGAAATTGTATTTGTGGGTGAAAAAGACAATTTCATGGTGATATACCTTAATGACATCACTATCTTTTCAAAATATGATGATGAACATCTGAAACACCTGAAGCAAAAATTTCAAAAATGTAGAAGGTATGGAATCTCATTGAATCCCAAAAAATCCCATTTTTCTATGTTAGAAGGAAAGCTCCTAGGTCACATTATATATGAAGGAGGGATAAAGATAAACCCGGATATAGTAGACTCTATTTAGAAAATTGGAATCCCCATAAATAAGAAGGCCATACAATGGTTCATGGAAAAAATAAATTTCTTGAGGTGATTTGTATCAAATTTGTTGAGATCATTAGGCCCATTACAAACATGCTAAGAAAGGATGCTTCCATTAAGTGGAAATAGGAATCAAGGTCATCATTTCAAAGGATAAGTAAATCTCTAATTGAAGCCTATATTCTTGTTAGTCTAGATTATTCCAAAGAATTTCTAATTTTCTCTTTTTCCTCTAAGGAGACTATTGTTGTCGTACTGATGCAAAAAAAAGAAGATGAGTATGAACAACCCATTTCCTTTTTTATAAAAACACTTAGGGATGCAGAATTGAAATATGACATAATGGAAAAGTAGGATTATTCCTTAGTGAAGGCCTTGAAATCCTTCAGGGTTTATGTTTTTCAATCTAAGATAGCAACTTATGTCCCTAGGAGAAGTATAAAGGAGATCTTTGTCCAGCCAGATAGTGATGGGAAGAGAGGTAAATGAATAGTCAAACTTTTAGAATATGATCTAAACATAAAGTCCACTAAGATGATAAAGGGACGTGGCCTTGCAAAATTTTTATCAGATTCAACTTGCAAATAACTTGAGTTGCACCATATCCTCAACCAATTATATGTTCCACTGATACAAGCTAAAAAGAAGACACTGAAAGTATTGGAAAAATATTTTGTTTCACCCTGGCATTAATACATAATTTATTTTTTATAGGACCTTGAATTACCACCAGAGTTGGATAAATCCAAAGCTAGATCTCTTAAATTAAAGGTTGTAAAATACTGCATTTTAAATCAGAATTTATATTGGAAAGACCATGTTGGTATTTGGCTGCGGTGTGTGGATGAAGACGAGTCAAAATATGTTATAAATGATATGTATAAATGAGTTTGTGGAGGGAAACAATACTGGAAAGATACAATATTCAAATTTAAAAGGGCTGGATACTACTGACCCACACAATTTTCTGATGTATTTTCCATGGTCAGAACATGTGAAGAGTGTCAAAAATTTGTTGGAAAGTAGAAATTGCTCTCACTCCCCCTGAAGTTGATTATTGAAAACAACCCATTTAAACAATGGGGCCTAGATTTCATCGAGGATATAAACCCACCCTCCAAAACACAACACAAGTGGATCCTTACCTCTACTGATTACCTTACAAAATGGATTGAGGCTATTCCTACTAGGAATGCCACTAACAAAGTGATCATGAATGTTTTAGAAACAAACATATTTTCTAGGTTTGGATTCCCTAAGAAACTAATAACAAAAAATGTTGATGCATTCAATTCCAATGCCATGATTGATTTATGTGGGAATTACAACATTATCCTAACTCATTTTACACCATATTACCTGGAGGGGAATTGGTTGGCAAAGTCATCAAATAAAACTATCATCGGGATTATTAAAAAACTCTTGGCTGAAAATAAAAAAACATGGGATTCCAAACTGAAGTACGCCTTATGGGATGACATGATCAACACCCAAAATTCACTGTGTACCTCTCCATTTTATCTAATCTATGGGGTGGACATTTTTTTCCCAACCCGACTTGGTCTAGGAGTGTTGAATTTTTTGCAGGAAGAAGTGGAGGAGCCTAATGACATTCAGAGTAGGATTTTTCAGATTATTGAAGTTCAAAAAAGAAGAGAAATGTTAAATGATAAAACTGAGGCTTACCAGAGCAAGGTCAAAGTAGCCTTTGACAAGAAAACCAAAAAATATACTTTTCAAGCAGGTGACCTAGTATTGAGATGGGATGATAGGAGGGAGGACAAGCCCAAAAATGGTAAGTTTGATAACCTTTGGTTTGGCACCTTTAAAGTAACCAAGTTTATGAATAGAAATACCTTTGTATTGCAAAATATGAATGACACTGAGATCTTTGGAAGCCCAGTCAATGGGCATTTCCTGAAGCATTATTTTACCTAATGAACAAGAGGTGGTTCAGTTTACACATAGCTTCTTTAGTTTTCAGTATGATTCAGTAGTTTAGTGTGAATAAAATACTAGTACAAATAAAGGCAATAGGGTATGGTTGCATATTTTCTTTTTAGATGAAATAAGATAGATGTCAGGGATGGTAAAGGGAATAAAGTGGTTGGTGGTGGAAATAAATAAATAAGGGAACAAGTGCCAGATGAAGATGACCTACACAACATTCAAATAATGAAAGTTAAAGGTGAAAGAGAGGTGGAAGGTCCACCTCTGGAATCAGAAGTATTTTCTGTGCCAATCAAGGTGAAGAAAGTCAACAATGGGATAGTTGAGAATCCCAAAATGGCTAGCATTGGAGACTATTGGGATGAGAAAATAGTAGAAATCATAACAGAGTTACTCCACGAGTACTGCAACTTGTTCTCAACAACGTTCACATAAATGAAAGGAATAGTAGAAGATATAGGTGAAATGAAGATACCTCTCAGATTTGAGGAAAGACCGATTAGACAGAGACCATATAGTCTAAACCCAAGATATAAGAAAAAAGTGAAAGCATAAATTAATAGGATGGTGGAGGCTCAAATCATAGAACCAATGGAGGAATCTGAATGGGTAATCCCTATGGTAGTTCAGGATCAGAAGAAGGGAGGGATAAGAGTATGTGTCAACTTGAGGAAGTTGAATGATGCTTGCGTACATGACCCTTTCCCTACTCCCTTCAGAGATGATGTGTTGGAGAACGTAGGAGGCCAGGAAGCTTACTCATTCATTTATGGATTCACAGGCTACCATAAGATCAAGATAGTTCAAGAATATAGGTACATTACCGCTTTTTCCACATAATGGGGGTCCTACTAGTACACATTCATTCCTTTTGGACTGAAGAATGCACCAGCAATAGTTTCTAGAGTAGTCATAGTTGCATTCAAAGAATTCATCCACCAGTTTCTAGAGATATATATTGATTATTGGACATTCTACAGTTTGTTGAAATACCATGTAGAGGTGTTAAGGCTGATGTTAGAAAGATGCAGGCAGTGTCAAATATCGCTAAACATCAATAAGTGCATCTTCGAAACACCCTTTGGGATACTACCATGCCAAGATTGCAGTAATTGTTAATCTACTACCACCAAAATCAGTACGTCAGTTAAGAGCAACATTGGGACACATAGGATACTACAGGAAATTCATAAAAGGATATGCGCAAATCATTGTGCCAATGGAGAAACTGTTGAGAAAATATAGAAAGTTTCAGTGGAATGAGGACTGTCAGTGATGATTGGAAACTTTAAAAGAGAACATGATAACCTCACCAATACTAGTATCCCTAGATTGGGAGAAGACATTCCATGTGCATGTATATGCATCAACCATATCAATTGGAGCCATTCTAGCTTAGCCAGGAACAAGGGAATTGGACCATGCTATAGCATTTGCTAGCAAAAACATGTCAGAGTCAGAGCAGAATTACAATACCATAGAGAGAGAAGGCTTAGCTATGGTTTATGCACTTCACAAGTTCAGACATTAATTAATGGGAAAACATTTAAGGATGTTTCCAGATCCTTCGTCTCTCAAATACCTAGTTAATAAACTAGTTTTGGGGGGGAGAGTTTGTAGATGGTTATTTTTGTTCCAGGAATTTGACTTCGAAGTGATAGTCGAACGATGGAAGTTGAATGCAGGACCTGATCACCTATCAAGGATCATCAATGGAGAGGAACCTACGAATCTAGAGGACAAATTTCCTGATGCACAGTTATATTTAGTCCAAGTAGCTAATGAATATTTTGTTGACATCATTTAATACTTGAGTACAGGGACTACACCACAAGAATTCAACAATGTGTAGAAGAAAAATATGGTATTTAGAGATGTAGATTATCAATTGATTGCAGGACACTTATACAATATGGGTGAAGACAACATCTTGATAAGATGTGTTCTAGAACATGAAAGACCTAGGATTTTAGCAGAGTCCGATGAGGGAATAGCAGGAGGACACTATGCAGGAAACGATACCACACAAAAGGTATGGCACACAGGACTATGGTGACCGACTATTCACAGAGATTCAAAGGACTACTGCCAAAGATGTGATGTATGTCAAAGGGTTGGTAAACCTAATAGATGGGATGATATGCCCCTAAGTCCACAAGTAACCTTGTAGGTATTCAAAAAATGGGAAATAGACTTTGTGGGACAAATTAACCCACCAAAAAAAAGGTTAGGATCAAGGTATATTATTACTGCGAAAAAGTACTTAACAAGATGGGAAGAAGAAGCACTAGTAAAAGATTGCAGCGTAGAGACAACATCACACTTCTTGTTTGAGAAAGTGATCACTAGATTTGGATGCCCAAGGATATTGTTGAGTGACCAAGGCACTCACTTCATTAATAACACTATTAAGGCTATGACTAAGGAATTTGAATTTTATCATCAAAAGAGTACACCAAATCATCCTCAAAGAAAAGGAATAGTGGAATCCTTTAATAAGATCCTATAGAATTCACTGATAAAGATCTGCAATGACGACATGGATGATTGGGACTTGAATATACCAGAAGTATTGTGGGCCTATAGGACCACATGTAAAAAATTGACAAGGAAGACACCATTCATATTGGTGTATGGACAAGAAGCAGTGGTGCCATTAGAATTTTTGGTACCTAGCATGCACGTAGAAACAATTACTAACATGATAGAGCAAGTTGCAGTACAAGAAAGGTTAATTCAGCTGATGACCATGGAAGAAGATAGGATTCTAGTAGGGTTTCACCAAGAGCTACATAAATCAAGGGACAAATCTTGGCATGATAGACATATTAAAAGGAAAACTCAGAATGCATTGGTTGGGACCATATGAAGTAAATACTGTCACAGATGAGGGAGTTGTAGAGTTGAAGGATTTGGAAGGAACATAACTGAGAGGAATGATCAATGGAAGTCGACTAAAACTGTATAGGGACAGTCGACCTCCTAGCACTTAAAAAAAAAAGCACCAGACAACAAAGGACTATGCACAACAATAGAGGGGTCACTGCGCCAGACACCAGAAGATAGAAAAGAACTAGAATAGAGTTAGCATGCTAGTCCATGCACACCGGTGAAACAACATAGCATGTACATGAAAAACCTAGTGCACCGAAAAAAGGACCAATGGTAAGAAAAAGGTGAAAAATTGGAAAAATGGTGGTTAAGGAAAATAGGTGCCAATTGGTGGCATCTATCAAAATTGAATGACACGAAGTTTGGATGCGACGTCACATTAATCGTGCCAAATGGAGACATCAAGGGAATTCAATGTTAGGTAGATGGGAAGCACCAATTCATTTAAACCATAGCTAGAGTAACTTCTCTGAGAAGTTTCACACAATTCCTATATAAGGAAAGCATGCGGGTAATGGAAGGGTTATCGTGAAATTGAGAAAGGAGAGAGCGACAGAGTATACGAAGTAGAGATAAAGTTAGCAAGAGTTACAGAGTGAACTAGCTCGACATAAATCATTGTAACCACCATGGCACCACCCAATCTAGGCGTGTCGAGCCAGGCCTACAAAAAACATCGAAGCAACCATAGAGCACCACACCAGCTGCAAGGAAGGGAACAGGGACCTGTATGGACTATCGAAATTGTCAACCTGGATGAAATCCCTTCACCCAATATGGAACTAGTGAGCCCCACACCCATGGTGGAGAAAACCTAACAAACAACATTGGTTGGCATGGACATTGATATGCCAGAAGTGGGATAGAGCCAACAGGCCAAGGACATAGGCAATCCTTCACGCCTAAAAAATCATGAAGAGGCCCCAAGGGTTAATGGGATGGTCCCAAACCAGACAGAAGTGGTCACGCCAGGAAGGTCACACACAACAATGTCGAAGCACCAACAAGAGGGTATAGTAGAATATGTTACCAAAAAGATCACCACGTAGATAGGATGCAACAACCATAGTATTATCGTGCATTTCATAGGGGGTGCATATCAAATCTAACCTTTTAGGATGTGTGGAAAAAATATGGTACTCAGACCATGTTGTGACCGACATGGACAAGTTCCCCGAGTTTGCAAGGAAATTTTACCTGGAAAATGTGGGTATAGGATTCTTCGGCGATCCAATTTTTCAACCAAAACAGTGAGAAACCAAACTGGACAACACCGGGATTCTAAACTTTTTGGATATCCCACATTTTGGAAGGGGGCATGACGTAAACAACTTCGTTAAGAAGATGATGGAAGTCACCCACGGAGGGTACCGATGGGTAGAAGATCATGTCTTGATAAAAGTAGAGATCATTTCATTTATTACATGGCTTCCATATCAGGGGGAGAGTCTCACATAGTACCTCAATGATAAGACAAAGGAAAAGGCATTGGCGAAGGAGATGAATAAGACGTACAAAAAAGAAAGAGGGTTGCACTGAATCATCATCAAGTGCTTTAGTGACGCAGCAACAAGGTTGGCCACCAAAATCATGGCATGCAAGTTGCTCAAGAAGTGTCGCAAGGAGGAAGTCTCAGTTGGGGTCATTGTAGCTGCAACATACTATGCAGAGGGCACTGTGCTCAGCTGGGCCTCATACTTATGAAACTTTCTCCTAGAGGACTGCAAAGACACACAGGACCTCGGGATAGAGTTTCACTACTCTTGGCTACTCATATTGATCACCTTGATTTGATGGAGGTAGCCAAAAGTATATATACTTTTGTGAGTGAACCACTCGTTGTCACGTAGGGTGGTACATATCATTGGGGGTCACTTCAGACTACAAAACCAGAAGTGCAAATGCAGGTATGTTTGCGGGGTATTACAACGACCTACAAGAAATCATTGCCAACACCTAGCGGATTACTCCAGAATTGGTAATGCAATATCAGGACATCACCAAATTCAAAGAGACCACGGATACTGTATGGATCCAAGAATGAAGGCATCCCAAGAAGGAATGGATACAATTGTGATACTGCATCAAGGAAGAGGACATAGAGATGGCCATCAAGGATTGGCAAGACAATTGGAGAGTTCCAGTTCTAACTCAAGAGATTCCCAGAAATAAGGAGGTTGTGGCAGGGAAAGATCAGACACCTACCAGAGATAAAGTTGTGCCCAAGAATCCAAATCCAAGTCATAATATGACACAGGAAAATAAACGAGGTGCGCCAAATAAAGATACATAGGCGGGGAAAAAGGACATCACCTAGGCACCAAAAGAATAGGAAAAAGGGGATGAGACAACACAAGTAACCACATCAAGTGATACCCAACAGGAACAAGGCTAGACAAAGAGGTCTCTCATACACATTGGGGGTGCATGCAAGAAGGCTAAGGCACAAGACACACTGCCAAAATATACAATCAACGAGGACAACGCGAACCTCATGCCTGAAAGAGTCCACGAATGGGAATTTGAGGGGTTTGAAGATGCCCAGCACCAAAGGGACCAAATTTAGGATGAGTTGGTCGACATGAGGAAGGTCCTAGAGTAGATCATAGAATCATGGAGGGCAGGCATAGGAAAAAATTCATTTCCCACAACATCATAAAAATGAGCCAAGGTTGTACTGAGCGAACAAGACATGATCCAGACGATAGCACAAGTGAACCTGACTTTCCATTTTACACCCAACATGTTGCGCATGGATGAGATTATAGGCCAGGCACCCTTGAAATATATGGTGCAAATATTGTTGGTAATGGGGAAGATACCAACCAAGGAACTATATAAACTTCAAGTTAGTGTTGCACAGGAGGTACAGTAACGCGGACACACAGATGCAACAGAGTTGCAACACATAAAGGACAGTAGAGAGGAACTGCAATTGGTGCTCAAGAAAGTCAAGATCGATACAAAAGATGAGAAATATCACACGAATAGGCTCAAGAAAGGAGTGGCACTAGCCTATGACAAGATCCCAAAACACGCGCAAATAATAGAACCCACGACAACGTAGAACAATGATCATATTATGCAAATAATTGATCAATACAAGCAGGAGATCGAGAACCTTTGGGAACAACTCATTCCTACAACTCCCCCAGAGGTGAAGGAACAAAGGAAGCAAGAACCAGCTAAGAATATGGAGGAAATGGAACGATAAGTCAGCGTAGTTGTCGACTGGTTTGATAAAGCATCACAACTATGAAGAAAGCTGGAGGAGAATCAACAGGTCCAACACTGGGACTAGGAAGAGGAAAAGATAAGCGCAGCTATCCAAGACCTCAAGAAGAGGCAGAAAATGATGAAGATCATTGAGCACCTCAAAGGTGTACAAGACATGAAAAATTTTCAAGAAGAGATAATAGTTGCGAAAACAAAGAAGGATCTTCAATCTCAAATGGAACCTCTCTAAGAGCTAGCAACAAAAGTCATTGCGTAGGTTGACAAGAAAAATAAGATCATGGCACAAACTCAGGCAGAGTGCGCAAAAATGATTAGTGAGGAGATCACATTGCAAGTGTTGGATGCTCTCAAAGAAAAGACCATGTAGGCTCAAACACAAGCAAGGGAAATCACATATCAGTTACATACTCTCACAGGAGCTATTGACGAAGAGCACAAAACTTAGGTGCCTCGGGATGGGCCACATGTCAATTTTTGGGTCCTTTTTGATGTAGACCCAGTCAGGGGAAAAGGTCTTTTTTGGGAAGAGAAGCATGAAGGGAAGAAATGATAGATGGAAGGAAAAGAAGCATGTGTGTAACACACCCACTACGGGAACTAATATTTTTTGGCTTTTTCCTTCTTTTCACCGAGGAACATAATTCCTTGAATTCCTATGGGACCTGATGCAGACCCTACCATCCCTTATCCTTACCCATGTGATCGTTGGCTATGACCACAGTCCTTACTGGAGAGGTTCTTTTGGATTTCGCGATTTGGGAAACCACGATGCATGTGTTCCCCTGCTCTCTTATCTCTCAAAGTACCGAAATCCAGAAGGGACCAATAGTTTGTCATATCTAACAATGCCTCGGATTAAAACTTGGAATCCCACCTTTCGAAGTTTCATGTATCGGGTTTTCATGGTAGAAGAGGATGAGGGGTTCATGCCTTTTGTTTTCCAGGTGCTGAAACACCGACAACCAAATCTACATGCGCTAAGCCGTATTGGAATTTCACAAGTTGGGAATTCGGAACCAACGTGTACCAGGGACTTGCTTCTAGATATCCCGGGTGCCGAAATATCGGGACACCAAGAATTATCCATGCTATTATTATTTTTGGGTCTCTCAAGTTGGGATTTCAGGATATGCGCAAATAGGAGGTCTCACACCTAGGTTTCCTGGGAGCTGAAACTCCAAACCATATATCCTCTAAACTCACTTCAGGGTTTCGCAAGTTGGGATTTCGCGATGTGCGATGGCAAGAGGTCTCACATCTGGGTTTCTCGAGAGCCGAAACTCCAAAGTTCATATATATATATATACGCTAAGCTTGTTTCGGGGTTTCGCAGGTTGGGATTTTGTGACATGCAAAGACAAGGAAACTTGCCCTTGGGTATCTCAGGTGCAGAAACGCCGAAACACCAAATTCTAACCATGCTATATAATTTCAGGGTTTCGCAAGTTAGAATTTCATGATGGACGAGTACAAGGGAACTGACCCTTGGGTTTCCCGGGTGCCTAACAACCGAAACATCCAAAGTCTAGACACACTATGCCATTTCAGGATTTTGCAAGTCAGGATTTCATGACTGACGAGTACAAGGGAACTGACCCTTGGGTTTCCCGGATGATGAGACTTCGATGGGTTAGATCTCTACCACATGTCGCCCTGGATCCAATAATCCATAATAACCCTCACGGTTTCGGTGATTGTGAATCCTCTTTCTTCACCACCCTTATACGCCTAAGTTCTGAAACCCTGGTGGCTTCCGGATGTTTGCCACCTATCCTCCAACGATCCAATGGTTGAAGTGATTTTAGGACCTCTTTTTTGTGCCTATCCTCAGATCCAACGGCTCAGATTCCTTCGGGGTTTTATGGGTCATGAGTTCAGAACCCTTACCTCTTGTTTTCCCGGTAACCAAATTACCAAAATCTCCTTTCGGGGATTTCCCTGAAACCTCCACCGCGTGCACTTTTTGGGACTTTGGGATTTGTGATTTCACATATCTGCCATGACCAAACTCTTGGTCTTTCAACCTCCTGGTATTCTAAACCCTGATGGGTTCAGATTTCTGCCACACGTCCTTTGAGATGGACGGTCCGGATCTTTTTGGGACTTTGACGAGTCCTCACCTTTGTGTATGCGAGGATTAAACCTTGTGCATCTTCTCCTAGATTCAATGGCTATCGACTATCCACACGAGATCTGACGGTGGTTGTAGCTCCTCCCTGAGCTCACGCTTTCTTCCTTTTCCTTGGAAGATTTCAAAATGTCAAAGGCCTCGACCTTTGCTTCCTCTACGAGCCCTGATGGTTTTGGGCCTCGCTTGCATTCTGAAAATGCTATCCATATTGAGATTAACAGACTTCATCCTCCAAGGGACTCAAAAGGATTAGGAAATTTTACATGCGTACCTGAAACTGTGCCCACGATCGACGAATGCACAGTTCATGACTCGGGCTTATGCCACCATAAAACACAAGTATTTTATGGGTATAAAACCTA
Source organism: Picea engelmannii (assembly GCA_009831015.1). Lineage (NCBI taxonomy): Eukaryota > Viridiplantae > Streptophyta > Pinopsida > Pinales > Pinaceae > Picea > Picea engelmannii. The sequence continues at coordinate 64,109 of ML782913.1, forward strand.
TCCTAACCATATGATTTCTTACTGGTCTAATTATACAATCAAACAAAAATAAGGGGGGGGTATAGTATATCCATTAAGAAATATGCCCTATTCCTGCAACGTACCCAGTGTAGCCAATTCATACATAGTTATAGATAAATTACATAAGGTAAGAAATAACTTATCTTTTATAGGTTGTTGCCAACCAACTAACTGTGGGTGTTCGTCCTTCCACCCGACCATAGACTCAGAGGCATTCATTCTTATCACTCTATCCACCCCCATGTCAAGCCATGATATCACCAGGGAACTCTCACTCTTCTCGAGGGTTCCCTCTCTATTTCAGTTTCTATTCGAGTCCTGTTTTCTGCAACTTAGAGCTTTCTCACTCGTTTGTGGCCTTAGCGAGGTTTCTCAGATGCTCTTCGGCATCAAGCTCACGGCCTTCTATTCATGATCTGCTGAAGAGCTTCGCGCCTCTCCCTTGCGAGCTCCCATTCTTGTCTCGTGTCCTTCTCCTTTCCTCTGTTTCCCCCTTACCTTGGACGGTTTCTTTGACCTATCCTGTTGCTTCTGTCAGAATAAAACTCAGGTTTGCAGGTCCCTGCAGTACTTCGGGCTGACAACCCATGTTTACATTCATGGGGTGGTTGGTGATTCAACCACCGTCCTTTCTTCATTGATTGTCTTCCTTTCCTTGGGATCCGAAGGAGGTTTGTCATCATTATCATGAATATTTGGGGTTATTTGATATATGAACCTTCTTGTATGGTTTTCACATTCTTCCTCTAGTGATATCATGGCCAGTACTTTCAAGGCTTCACCCCCACAATCAGTTATTTCCAACTCAAACAATAATACATTTACATTTTCCTCATGCATTAGCATGGTATTTCCTATTCTATGATTAATTACAAATTGGGGGAAACAGGAGTGTTACAATTCCCTCCCCCTTAAAGGAACACCGTCCTCGATGTTCTTTTCTCAAAACACCTGTGATGCCTTTCTCATTCAGCCTCTTAAGAAGTCATGACCTTCATCCTCGGTCAAGTCCTCTTTTAGAATCTTAGTCTTCATCACCTGTCTTCAATAATTCTTGGACAATAAGCACATTAATCACAATTTTGTGCGACAACATCTTACTATTGTTCAAAATTAAAAAGGAAAATTTATATTCTAGCACAGTACTTATCTATGCAGTTTGTGGATCTGTATCCACATGGTAGTTTTGTTATCCATGCTCATCGCTTTCCTTGACGTACCCATTGGGTGCATGATTCCAATTCAATAGTTCACAAGAGCCATCATGATTTTATCTTCCTTTCCAAGGTTTTTCCGCATGGGAAACTACCCAGTGTGTGCATGATCCCAATAGTTTACAAGAATTATTAAGATCTCCTCTTCCTTGCGGTCACTCACCCTCCAGGCCTAGGCTCAGGCATCCCCTTCACTATTATACAGTCCCTCAGGTGATCCCTCTTTCCCTGCCAAGGTTTTCTCACATGAGAAAATTTTAGAGACTCTATCGAGTCTTACAGTCGAGGCGTCCCTCAGACTTTCTCTGCTGAGGCGTACCTTGGCTTATGTTACCTCAACACAATACTTTTCAAGTGATCATGTCTTATCACGGGGTTTTCATGGCTCAACAGTAGCCACTTTTCTTTTTATCATCTTCATCTTTGACAGCATTCATCTGTTCCTTCTGGATAGATCTTTTCTCCTCACCTGTGTCACAGGTATACAACATTCATGAGACATCATTATAAATTCCAACTTTCAGAATTTTATTGTAAATATGTCACCTACGGATTTCCTATTCCATAATTTGTTTTCATATTTGTTCCACACAAGAACCTGATTCATAATCATGGGACTTTCCTTCCCATAACATTTTAGCTCAGCAGGAAATCGGTGATGCAGGAGCATCTCCCACATCAAGCGAGCCAGTGCGGAAGCCAAAGGACAGCTAGACAAGCTAGCACAAATTTTGAGTTTCTCTTGGATTTGATGCATGAACATTAATGTGGAAATTTAATGAAGCGCACTTGTATATTGTAAACGAACCTTGAGACTTTAGCTCTCGTCCTTAGTAGGTAGAAGGCATTTAAAGTAGTTAATGCAAGTAGGTAGAATTTAATTCTAGACTAGACAGTTTAGAGCGCAAGAGGGAAATGGGATATAGACACCCTCATTGTGCATTTGTATTATCGATCTAGGAAGAGAAAGAGCATGCAGAGAGTTGTGTAAGAACACCCATGTACAGATATTTGAATTAATAGAAGAGTTTGATTCAAATTCATGGTTTGTGTTGTTCTCTGTGTATTGATGTTGATATGCTCATGAATGTTTGCTTCCAGTTATACATTTGCTTTTATATGCTGTGTATATGATTTCATGTTTGAGTTTGAAGTCTGAGAGGAAGAAGGAATGAGTTTCAATTGTTTCTCTATTTGAGCCAGAGAATTCCTGCAAGGAGTGCAGCCGAAGTGTCCGCAAGGAGTGCATTGATAGAGGGTTCAGATAGAGATAGCTTTTTTTCTCATTTCCTCAAAGGCGCAGTTGGGCACAGGAGACGTGCAAGGAGTGCGCAGGCTGAGTGAAGTTCAGGGTTGCAAACCTGAGTAAGTGTTGAAGGACCGTTGTTGTAGGTGTCCACGGAGTCAAAAGGATCCAAGCACTTAGACGTGTTTGAAGGTTGCCGCAAGGAGTGCATGCAAAGGGTCTTTTATCAAAGCTTAGGAAGGAGAGGCCTTCAAATCTGTTGGGGGACAACACAAAAAAGTTCAGCCTTGAAGGGTTAAGCAGGCGTCATAAGTTCACGCTATAGGTAGAGGAATTCTGTGGAAGAACACTTGGTCATTCGCAGAAATCACCAAGGAAGAAACGGATGGTCGGTATTCTCCAAGGGGAATTCGCGATAACCCGTGGGCTATTAGATCTTGCGGAGGTGCAAGGGAGATACGATGCCATATTCTCTAAAGGCTAAAATCTCAGGAGGGGCAGAGTCTTTGATCCAAGCCACAAGGGTCATTGGATCTATACGTATATTGGCATATCGGGGTTTCGTGGATCGAAAATTATGAAATATTGCAATGGGAGTCATGATATTATGATATGCAATATCCCGACAGGCTAAAGGAATAGTGTGGGCCATAAGGGTCAGATTGGTGGACAGGTGGCATGAGTCATCGAAATTTCATGGAGATAAATCCCGAAACATTTACATCAGGATTCGCGATATAGCGAAATCCGAAATCCCAATGAGGTGACAGGGTGTGGAAAATTCAACTCGCGCGTGTGTCGAGTAATCGACATTTCAGGGTTTGGGAGTCGTGGAAATGAAGTGTTTGACATCGCAAGTTTTGAATTCACGATAGGAAAAGTTTTGAAATAGAAGGAAAGGTCAGCGTTGACTATCATTGGGTCTTGGGGACTCGAGGGTACAATGATCGACCATTGACCTCGCAAAGTCACGAAGTCCGATCCTCCGAGTGCATAGAGGGGATCTCATGAAAAGTTATGTGGGTGCATATTTCCCGACAAGGAAATAGAAGAACGTTAGAGGTCTTCGGGCTGAGGGGAAAGAGAATATCATGTGAGCGGACGTGCTTGAGGGCATGTTCTGCGTCAATCGGTCTTCCTTATGGGCTTACAACATTGTCATATCCAAGACTCCTTCTTCCTACAATCATTCCTCAGCTAATCAAATTGTTAGTTCTCATGCACATACATTTTATTGCACCTTTACAACATCGTCACAACAATTTCAGAATGGTGCATACTAACAAGAAGATTCACTTTCTCAAAAGGAAATACTATTCCTTACAGTTTGGCTCAGCAGGCAATCGGTATTTCCTATGGGCTTACTTTACTACCATATCCATGACCCTCTGCTTCCTGCAATTCATTCTTCAATCAACCAATCAAATTGTTAGATTTTCCATGTATATATATATATATATA
>ML782913.1:68153-91297 GCA_009831015.1 Picea engelmannii
CATTCATACCCAATGCACTCTTGCATTGTTATTCAAGTTCGCCATACTTTATGACTGGTTCTTGGCCATGGGGTGTTGGAATTTAACCAACCTCTTCCTCATAGGGTTTATTCATTTTTATTTCATTCTTACAGCAGGACCATACTGCCTGCTATAGGTTGATCACGATCCCAAATCAGTACACACAAACTCAAAAGTTTCACATGAATGCCTTTACGCATTCCTTGATTGTCCATGCATTCATGACATATCAGTTCATGAATTCTTCCAAGGGTTACAAACAATGTTTACTACCAGAGGTTCATACCTCCATCATTCAGGCTCTCCTTCCTGAGTCATACCTTACTTGGGTATCCAAGGCATACAACTAACCTTTCAATTTTCAGGTATAACATGCAATAAAATATTTCGGAAGGGGTTCTTACCAAATCCCTTCATACCCTGTGCCACACATGCATGAATATCTTTATACAAGTTCTTGGCTACTGGCACCCTTTCTCTGTTCTCTACCTTATTAGTAGTGCTTTAGCGAGATTTTCACAGCCCCATCAACAACCTTTCGACCGAAGCCTTTCCATGGTCACCCTCTGCTTGAGGTTGTTCATTATTGGAAACTGTCTTCCTCAATAGTTCCAATATTATTCCTTTCTACACATGACATACACCATAGGCACATTAATCGTCATGTAAAATAAAATGCAAATATCATAGCGTTTAATTAAAAAAAACATTTTCAGGCATGTCTAGCATATCTGTATGCACTTCATCACATTATCCTTAATGTTTTTCATGAGGGTAACACAATAGTTCTCAATTGTTTTCAAAGAATTACAACCATCATTATTATGGTGTCAAATCATTTTCTTTCATCAATGTACTAACTTTCTCATCCCATCGAATGTAATGCACAACAAGGAAAGAATTGAGGGCTCTCCCCTTCTTCCAATTATTTCTACATCGCCTGGGGATTTTCAACCCAGTCAAGTTATCTCTAAGGTCTCACTGCCTTTCCTTAACCACAGCTTCAACCAAGCTGTATCAGTTAAATGTACCCATTTATTCATTCAATCATACTCAGGGGTTTACTGGCCTCTTACCAACCATACTGGTTTTCCACAATTGCTCTTTTTCTGAGCAGCCCTGGGTTAGGCTCATCCTAACTCTTAGGATACTTCAGCATGCTTTAGTAGAAACTCTTTGCTTATAATGAATCATAAACATGTGCATCCTACCCTCTTCCATTCTTTTATCAGAATGGTCAATATTTGGTTATTAGTCTTCTATTACTTACATGATTCTTTCAAAATGTAATCTAGGATTCTTATACATGGACAGGCCTTGCAGCCCATTGTCCAACCTTCAACAATTATCATGGTTGTGAATCTATTCTTCTGACAGAGACCTTATACAGTTCCTCCACCAAGAACTCCTACAACATGCAACTTCCTTGTTGCAGATCCATCACCACTTGTGATGGCCTTAACCTTGAGTCGGCCTTTTAGTGGTCTACCAAATATTCCTCTTAAGGAATATAAAAATGCATCTTTTTTAACTTACATCTATGATGTACTTAACCACTTTCATAATCCTAAGCCTGCATGTAGCTATCGTAGGTATATTTCATAACCTACATACATTTCCATTTTTAAAGTCAGTCATCTCAGGATTGTTCACAGTCCTTCTCGTGTGATTTTCAAAGGCATAAACATTTGCCTCTTACCATGACATCAGAGCATCCTCACTCATTTACTCTTTCATTTAATTGCACTGGATTTTCCTGGGGGAATGGAGTACATTCCCCTTAAGCTATCATTCAAGACGGAACCTTCGTGACTCTTTAGAATGGAGTCAACCATGTATCCATGGTATTCATTCAATTTTGGCAAGTGTAATTCTTGCCTCATGTTTCACTTATCAAGGCAATCATATTGGACCTCTAGTATACTTATACTTTTACATCATACATGTGCATTACTTGCACATTTAATATCATTCATACCTTACCGATATTAATATCAGGCTTCCTATTATGAAGCTTCACAATGCATTAACCTCATGAACTCAAGTACGATTGAACATAGATAATTATTCATCATACTGGTTCACGCCTTCTTCTCACATGACCACCGGTGGTGACCACGATCCGAGCAAAAAGGCGCTTCGCATTTCGCGATTTCGAGATTTCTATTGCAAGGAACTTTGGTTCCTCGATTCCTCGAAAACCGATAGGCCGAAATGATGACCTCTGAAATGCCCAAATGCCGATCCTCGGCGTTCTCCTCCAAGGAGGTGTCTCCCTGGCTCGTCGTGTTTCATGACTTTAGAACTCCCGATGTCAAGCGTTCCGACTTTCTGTCTATGGGATTCCCAAAATACCGATTCTCGATATCCTGATATGACCGCAACCCCACTCCTCTTTGTGTTGTGTTGTTGAGACTTCAGGGTTTTCATCCCCGAGAGTCCGGATTCCTCATCTCCAGGACTTCCAAAATGTTGAATCCCGGTATGCCAAAATGTCAGCTTCCTATCACGTCTCTTCAGCGCCTTCGGGATTTCGCGTTTCGTGATCCCACGAAGCAAGGGTTTCCCGGTCCTTGCTCCTTTGACTTCCCGATACTCAAAATATTGGCGTTCCTCTATTGAGAGATCAACGGCCATGATCCAATCCACATCCTACAACCCTAATCCTTTTTCGGTGTTTTGGGGGGGGTCAACAATTTCGAACTCTTTCCCTTCGCATCCAAGATACCAGGAGTGCTAAAATGGCTCCCTTTGGGAATTTTACTGAAACATCAATCCTCCACCACTTTTCCTCTAGTGATGAATGGTCCCGACGCTTTCGGGACATCATGGCCCAGTACCTCTAGTCTGAACTCTTACCTCTCGGACTCCTGGTATTCGAAATTGTGAAATTCTCTCTGGACGATCAATGGTCCAGATCGCTCCTTGATCAAGGGCTATGATCTTTTCACGAATTTCTCAATGCTTATCCCAAGTCCTTTGGTTTTGCAAAATTTTGGTATCTCTTTGCAACTAACCAGTACGCTACTTCTTCGAGGTCGAACAACTTGAAACATTTTGGTTCTTTCTGAAGGGATCTTGACTCCCGATCCTATCCAATCTTAAAAACTCTTTTCTGAGGGATTTCTCCCACTATCTCTTCTAGGCTTTTAAGTTACTTAAAGGACTAATCTCATAGTCATAACTCACACAGATATTACCCTCTCTTTATGGGAACAACCAACAAGGGTCACTCTTGGGAATTAGCAACAGTCCCAAAGGACTCCTCTTAATCTTGCTCAAACAGCGTATCCTTGTTGTCGATCCTAACCATTATAGGTCAGGTAATCTGACCCTACATATTTTCATTAGTCCTATCAATTGTGAGGAGTTATAGGCTTAGAGTTTAGTCTTTTAATAACGCAGTAATCATAACTTCCTAAGGATTCTACCAGTCCTTACCAGATTTCCCAAATCATGAATGATTTCTTCATTTGGATCTTAATTCTTACCTAACCAGCCATCTCAATTGCAAGACACTCTACCTGCTTTAGTAGGTAGCCACCGTCACACTATAACAGAAAAACTCAGTTCATGTCCCTTTTCTGGATAGTGCAACTTCATAGCACAATTTATTCCACCTCTTGTTATTCACACTCAGGTCTTATCAGTAATACTGATCAGTGCATTCCTACTCCTATAAGAGTAGTTATCATTTTGACAAAGGAACAATATAATTCCTTTGCTAGAATTCAACAAGAAATCCCAAAATCACAGGTTCAATTTGCAGCCCTTCTCCTCAAGGAGTAAATGTAGATAACAACATATCCTTATGTGGCTTGTACATGATCCCAAGCAAGCCAAGTGTTGTAACCATGCTCTGATACCAATTTGTAACACACCCACTATGGGAACTAATATTTTTTAGATTTTTCCTTCTTTTCACCGAGGAACAAAATTCCCCAAATTCCTATGGGGCCTAATGCAGACCATACCATCCCTTATCCTTACCCATGTGATCATTGTCTATGAACATAGGCCTTACCGGAGAGGTGCTTCTAGCTTTCGCGATTCGGGAAACCACAATGCATGTGTTCCCCTGCTCTCTTGTCTCTCAAAGTGCCGAAATCTGAAAGGGACCAATAGTTTGTCATATCTAACAATGCCTTGGATTAAAAACTAGCATCCCACCTTTCAGAGTTTTGCATACTAGGTTTTTGTGGTAGAAGAGGATGAGGGGTTCATGCCTTCGGTTTTTCGGGTGCCGAAACACCGACAACCAAATCTACGTGTGCTAGGCCGTATCGGGATTTCACAAGTCGGGAATTCGAGGCCGGCGTGTACCAGGGACTTGCTTCTAGATATCCTAGGTGCCAAAATAATGGGACACCAAGAATTATCCACGCTATTATTATTTCAGGGTCTTGCAAGTCAGGATTTCAAGATATACGCAGACAGGAGGTCTCACACCTAGGTTTCTCAGGAGCCGAAACTCTGAACCATATATCGTCTAAACTCACTTCAGGGTTTCACAAGTCAGGATTTCACGATGTGCGATGACATGAGGTCTCGCATCTGGGTTTCCTGACTTGTGAAACCCTGAAGTGAGTTTAGACGATATATGATNTATATATATATATATACGCTAAGCTTGTTTTGGGGTTTCGCAAGTTGGGATTTCGCGACACGCGAAGACAAGGAAACTTTCCCTTGGGTATCGCGAGTGTCGAAACGCCGAAACACCAAATTCTAACCATGCTATACCATTTTGGGGTTTCACAAGTCAGGATTTCATGAAGGATGAGTACAAGGGAACTAGCCCTTGGGTTTCCCGGGTGTCGAAACATTGAAACATCCAAACTCTAGACACGCTATGCCATTTCAGGGTTTCGCAAGTCGGGATTTCATGAATGACGAGTACAACGGAACTAACCCTTGGGTTTCCCGGATGCTGAGACTCTGATGGGTTAGATCTCTACCACGTGTTGCCCTGGATCCAACGATCCATAATAACCCTCGTAATTTTGGTGATTGCGAATCCTTATTCTTCACCACCCTTATATGCCTAAGTTCTGAAACCTCGATGGCTTCCGAATGTTCGCCACCTGTCCTCCAATGATCCAATGGTTGAAGTGATTTTTGGACCTCTTTCGTGTGCCTATCTCTGGATACAATGACTCAGATTCCTTCGGGGTTTTATGGGTCATGAGCTCAGAACCCTTACCTCTTGTTTTCCTGGTAACCGAATTACAAAAATCTCCTTTCGGGGATTTCCGTGAAACCTCCACCGTGTGTACCTTTCGGGACTTCAGGATTTTCGATTTCATGTATCCACCACAACCAAACTCTTGGTCCTTCAACCTCCCGGTATCTGAAACCCCGATGGGTTCATATTTATTCCATGTGTCCTTTGAGATGGATGATCCCGATATTTTCGGGACTTTGACGAGTCCTCACCTTTGCGTATGTGAGGCTTAAACCTCATGAAGCTTCTCCTGGATCCGATGGCTATCAGCTATCCACACGAGATCTGATGGTAGCTGTAGCTCCTCCCTGAGCTCACGCTTTCTTCCCTTTCCTTGGAAGATTTCAAAGTCTCAAAGGCCTCGGCCTTTGCTTCCTCTTGGAGCCTTGATGGTTTTGGGCCTCGCTTGCTTTCTGAAAACACTATCCTTCCTGATCTTAACAGACTTCGTCCTCCAAGGGACTCAAAATAATTAGGAATTTTTACATGCGTACTTGAAACTGTTCCCATGGTCGATGAATGCACATTTCATGACTCGGGATTATGCCACCATAAAACAAAAGTATTTTATGGGTATAAAACCTATCCTAACCATATGATTTCTTACTAGTATAATTATACAATCAAACAAAAATAAGGAGGGGTACAATATATCCATTAAGAAATATTCCCGATTCCTGCAATGTACCTAGTGTAGCCAATTCATACACAGTTACAGATAAATTACACAGGGTAAGAAATCACTTATCTATTATAGTTTGCCGCCAACCAACTGACTGTGGGTGTTCGTCCTTCCACCCAACCATAGGCTCAAAGGCATTCATTCTTAGCACTCTGTCCACCCCCATGCCATGCCATGATATCACCAGGGAACTCTCACTCTTCTCGAGGGTTCTCTCTCTGTTTCAATTTCTGTTTGGGTCCTATTTTCTACAACTCAGAGCTTTCTCAATCGTTTTTGGCCTCGGTGAGGTTTCTCACATGCTCTTCGGGATCAAGCTCACGACCTTCTTTTCATGATCCACTGGAGAGATTCACGCCTCTCCCTTGCGATCTCTCGTTCTTGTCTCATGTCCTTCTCCTTTCCTCTGTGTCCCCCTTACCTTGGACAATTTCTCTGACCTATCATATTCCTTCTGTCAGAAGGAAACTCAGGTCTGTAGGTTTGTGCAGTACTTTAGGCTGACAACCCATGTTTCCATTCATGGGGGTGGTTGGTGATTCAACCATCATCCTTTCTTCATTGACTACTTTCCTTTCCTTGGGATTCGAAGGAGGTTTGTCATCCTTATCATGAATATTTGGGGTTATTTGATATATGAACCCTCTTGTATGGTTTTCACATTCTTCCTCTAGTGATATCATGGCCAGTACTTTCAAGGCTTCACCCCCATAGTCATTTATTTCCAAATCAAACAATAATACATTTACATTTTCCTCATGCATTAGCATGGTAATTCCTATTCTATGATTAATTACAAATTGGGGGAAACAAGGGTGTTACAACGTGTGAGGGAAGCATGTGAGGCGTGCATGAAAGAAATACCTAATGATGTTAGGGTTAGTGTTTTTTCAATGTATTGTAATGGCTCCTGAGCCAATAATATAAATAAGTAGTACTTAGGGGACAGAAGGGGATTTTAGAGAGACCAGTAGAAAACAAGTAGAGTTTTAAAGTTGTAAGGTATGCCATAACTGTACTATTCTATAAGATGGTGAGCTATAGAAGAAATGAGTGACTCAATCCTAAGGGTTAGATCGTAGGATGAGGAGCCTCGTGCGATCTAGTTAGCCTCAGAGGGATAGAGGAGATTGTTGAGAGTGTAAGATCCAATATTGTAAGCACGCACGGCATGACATATCACTGAAATATAATAAAATAGCTTGAGAGATAGATCCTTATGGATGTAGCCCAGGAGGGAGTGAACCACAGTAACACTTGCACTTGTGTTGTGTGATTGAATGTATGCATCTATAGTGTTGTTAAGTATTGAATGTTAGACAAATGAAGGAAGGAACTAGTTAGACCTGATACTCCACATGCATGAATAGAGTAACTTCTTTAATCAGATGTTAGATTCAATAAATAAAGATCAAAAGGTACAACCAAAAATCTCCACTTATTCCTAGGCTCCAAGCACCTGAGTATTGCAGCCACCCATAGAGCTATCTTGGGTGAGACTACGTAGTATACCCGGTGTGTTGCATTGCCTTCTAGTTTACCATGGGGGGACATAGTTTTAGAGGGATTTTGTTGGGAGTTTGTTAAATATGAACCTAGGTCAATCTATTCCATTGAGGTAGGATCAGAGTAGATAATTGATAAAGTATAATAGCATAAAATCCAACAAAGGAACACAAGTTTTTTGTTCTTATCACCTCACAGGGAAGTGCTACCCCTAGTTGGAGCCAATTATAGTTCCTTATCCTGTACCTCTTCCTTCGATTCATCAAACTTGCCTATTCATCTATCAACCTAGGTATTAGTTATTCTTTCTTATTCACTGTGTTATAATTCATTTTGTTTTATGTCCTCCCCCAATTTTTTTTGCTTAATGTTAGTTGTTTTCTTTTTATAAAGTCTAGTCATGTCCTTATTTGAGTTTGGACAAGTCTTATCACCATGGTTTATATCATCGATGGATCACAAGAGAGTTAACCTAGGAATATAAGTGTAAAAGTGTTGATTGCAAGAATTCCATCATTGTTGCAATCAACACACAAACCCTTTTTTAATGAGTTTTCATGGTTTAAATATATTTTAAAGTTTGAATAAATCCCATTGATACTCAAATCACACTCATTTGTTCCTACTACCCTCAAAATCTTGTGCATTGGTTCTCTGTTCAATTTTTAGTGTAGGTATTGAGCAAACCCTAAGTGGTGCATAGTCTCAAACACCATTATCAACAGAGGGAAGGTAGGACAAATGATACCACCATGAGAAAGATGAAATCTTCAAAGGGAAAATCTAGCATGGATCGAGTTGTTCGAAGCCATACCAGATATTAGGGACATATTCATAAGGGGAGAGTGGTATGATTTAATATGTGATTTTACTGGACACCATGCATAAATCACTATGATTTTTGCACAAAGCTTCGATGGATTATAGGAACAAGTTCAAGATATAATCATTCATGTAATAGAGCATTCTATTGCAGTAGCAATTGTTGTCCCTATCAGTGGCGAGTGTTGGTTCAATAAAGGGAAGTTACCAGCTGAGATGTGCAACTAGTTCCTGGTAGTAAGGCATCAAATCCTAGACTGGAGCCAAGGCATCTTGATACAATGGCTGAGAGAGGAATGGAGAGGAATCTTGTCGGAAATATAGAGGTACATCACTGGAGAAGGTAGTTTTTTCGGTTCACCACTACTATCATCTAATATTTATCATGCATTTAAATGATGATAAGGAGATGAATCTCCTATTCTACCTATTGAAAATCCTAACCAAGATGGTCAAACGAGTTGAGAACTATCCACAAAATTATCATAGGAGACTTCACCATCAGCGATTTATAAAAATAATAGTTCTATATGTTGTCAATGAATTGTAAATCTATTGGGAATAATTTTTAGTATATCTAGGGTTATAGGATAAATATCCAAAAACACAACAACCTTCAAAAAAGGAAATTGAATTTACCTACATAGCTAGTTTCCACAGAGCCTAGAAGTTCATCAAAAACTATCCAACATTCCAAAGAACAAAACCTACCTACAAAAATAAGGGCCAAATATGTAAAAGGAAGATCCATCACTCCAGAAAAGGATGAAATACCTTGGATGCAACTGAGATCACCCACAGTGAAACAAAGGGCCAGAGAAAGCGATAAAGTATATGTTAGAAAGAGTAAAAACTAGGTTTTTCCAGTAGTCCAATCATCTCTTGAGAAAATTTAGGTCGAATGATGCAGGAGCATCACTCCAACCGAGAAATGTGCCATCTAGAAAACACATTTAGTGCACATTCAAGGAAGGGAGAGGCACCAACCCTCTCATATTAAATTTTAATTTGTAATTAAATGTTTGTAAGGCTAGAAGAGCCAAATCATTTCCTTTGTATATGTTGTAGATAGAGTCATATTTAATGGTTTACAGGCTGATAAGATCTAGAGCTGATTCAGACTAGACAACCATTGATTGTAATTCAATGTAAATTAATGAGAGTATGTAGCTTGGAGGGAAGAGCTCGAGGAGCCCCTCTTTTGTAAAAATATCTTTGTATCTAGATTCATTAGAAGTTAGAGGAGATTAGAATAGATCAAAAGGAGAGAGTCGAGACTTTGTTGCAGTCTGAGCTCACCCATATTGTAACCGAACATTTATATTAATACAAAGATAAGTTTTTCTTGTATGATATTATTTGTGTGTTTATGTAGTTATGAATGAATGTCATCTGTGTGTTATTTCATGTTGTATATGTATGTGATAGGTTCCATCTGCAGGGATAGACATAATTCTCTGTCTGAGAGTTCTTTGATTTCAGTCTGATTTCTTTGTGGATTAATGCAAGGGGTTGCATGACATAGTGTTGAAGACTCTGCGAGCCATTGAAAAGAATTCACATCTGAGTTCTATGGAATTCGGGCAAGAACGTGCCAGGAGGGTGCACCAGAGGAATCATAAACTCAAGGGAGAAGCCTCAAGGTTATTGAACACCTTGGAGGTGAGACTGTGTAGAGGAGGGCACAGAGAGAAAACATAATCACTAAGGAGTATTTGAAGCTCTGCCAGGAGGGCATCGAGTGAGTGTAAAGAGTGCACAAGAAGAACTCTATTTCGAGTTCAGAGAAAGGGAGGTGTCTAGGAGGAAGACACTTACAGAGTTTTTGAATACTCTACAATCTCAGTAAGGAGTGATTGAGCTGATGTTTCCAAGTGGGCACTTGCATCGCTTCGAGGGATAGAAGGGACAGAGACCTTTGAGGTCCGAGCAGTTGAGGCTCAAGGAGACAGAGTTGTTGAAAACTTTGGAGGAACACTTGTGCAATGATTGCACTAGGAAAACACTTAGACGAAGTGTTTAAATACATCCAGTTGAAGGTTGGTAAATCATAGGGAGTGTCTGGAGGAGAGAACTTGGTTCAAGTTCAAAATCTGAGGAGGTCGAGAGCAGAACATGCTAGGGGGGCACCAAGAGTCTTTTGGGACGATGCAGAAGGTTCAAGACCCTTAGATATTGAGAGAGTTGAAAGATCATAAGAGATAACACAAGGGATATGAGGGAGTGGACTTATTCCAAGTCTAAAATATCAGGAGAGACAACGTATTTAGAATGGAGGTGAGACTCAATACATCGGGATCACAACAGAAGAATGAAAGGCCGCAGCCTTTGAAACTTTTGAATTCTTCCAACTCAAGGAGAAATTACAAGCTTAGGAGGAGGAGCGACAAAAGCCGCTGGATCGGCTATGGGAAGAAAATATAGACCATTCGAACCCACATCCAGACAATGTGAAGTGATCACAAGAGGAGATTAGATATAGACCATTGGATCTGAGTGCATGGACCAATAGTCGTTGGATCTAGGGAACGTGCACAAGGCTTAAACTCTTTGGAGTTGCACAGGAGAGTGGACATCGCGAAACGTGAAGTCACAAAACCATCAGGACCATCCATCATCAGAGGACAGGTGGTAGCATATCAACATTTCACTGCCTCGTGACTGGGAGAAGTCAAAGGGAAAAATTATAAGAACTCACGAAACCTAAGTTCACGACTTGATCGTATCCGTTGATCGAGGAGAGATCTAGACCATTGATTTGTCCAGTCAGAATTTTGGGATATCGAGGATCGGGATCAGGGAGCTGATTGATCCTTTGAATTCATGAAATGTGAAGTCCCAATTCGTGAAGAATATATCTAATCCATCAAATCGCGAGAGAGATATGATCGTTGATCTGGTTCAACAGATTTTGGAAGTTTGGGGATTGAAATTTGGAGAAAAGTGTTGGGCTACGTATCGACTTCGCGAGTTGCGAAGTCCAAAAGAACTCAAAGGATTGGCCCTAGGTTATGGCAAATGGTCACATGAGAGGAGATGAGGAAAGGATATAGCATGTGTTAATCCCTTTACAGAGTTTCAGGAATTGGTGGAGTCGGGGTGACTCATATGTAGAAGTCTCGAAATCATGAAACGTGAAGTTCCTTTTGGTTATGCTTGTGGTCACGGGTAGTATTTACATGGAGGGGAAGATCATGTCTGGTACTTGTGCATGCGGGTTGAGTTTCACATTTGGACCTGTGGATATTTTTTCATGGGATTCCAGCAGGGAATCAAAGAGCTAATCTAGCTCAAGCAATTGGAATGATCCTTGACTTGGAGGTCAGCAGATGCTACCGAGGTAGGGGGTCTAAACCATGTGGTATCAGAGCTTATAATTTGTTTACAAATCGTAGAAAAAGGAGAAGCTGGGAATTATCTCAATTGCAGAGTGAACAACATACTTTCCAAGAGGGCAGGTGGAGAAATAGGAGGATGGCTACTGAAGGCCAAAGGAGTGGTCAACGAAAAGACCGCCAATAAAAAAGCAAGGCTAAGATGGACCAAGATCTCAGTGAGATAATAGCACAAATGGAGAATATTGCATTTAAAATGCAGCAGGATGCAAAGGTGCATTGGGTGTATGAGTGGCCCATGAAGAGGAAGGTGAAGTGGCCAGTCAATAAATGGTTGGCCAGAGGACAACAAAGGCAGTTGAAAGTGTGGCTGAGGTATTTTGAAAGCCTCAGAGGTAAATAGGATATGGTTCACATATGTGAGCCAGAAACTGGGAAGAGTCCCAATGATAATGAGGAGAAGAGATCAGAGAAGGGTCTCATAAATGGCTAGGTGAGCAGTGAGGAAATTTTAGGTTTCCTAAAGGGCAATGAGAAGAGATCAAGAAGAGACCTCATAAATTTCCAGGTGAGCAGTGAATAAAGTTCATATTTCCAGGTGAGCAATGAGATGGGATCATTGGAGGATCTCACAGACTTCCAGGAGGGTAGAGAAGAAATCCCAGATTTCCAGGTGGGAAAGGGAGAGAATATGAACTCAACTAAGGGTTCATATCAACAAGGAATGTTGACAGAGGAGGATCAGAGGAGTACTATAATCATTGGGGGAATTGAGATATTCCTACCAAGAAGCCAAATTGAAGCCAGAAAATGTGTTGCAGATGGACCAGCAGAAGAAGGACAGTCAACAGTGACTTTCATAGAGAAAAAATAGAAGTAGTAGACACTGAGATTTTTCCTAGCAGAAGGAGAAGAGAATTCAGCAAAATTGCTCGAAATTTTGAGCCAGGAAGATGAATAGGAGTTGACTACAGCATTGAAGCCTACAGAAGAGGAGGAAGTAGACAGCATGGACTTTGTTGATCTGTGTGAATATTTGGAATCCCTAGAGATAAGGGTGATAGCGAAAATTTAGCACATCCAACAGATCAGGTTGGAGACAGATGGAGCACACCAGCCCAAGGAGCAGCTGGAGGAATCTAGATATATGCCAATAGGAGAGATGAAATTCAAGATGTCAGAGGATGAAGTTGAGTAGCAGCTCAGTGATGAGACTACATAACTAAATTCTGTAAAAGGGTGGAAATATAAGGCCACAAGATATGGAGAAAATTTCAAGGGGGGCCACATTGATCTTCCCATCAACGAGGAGGGAGTGCAGTGGTGGAGAATGCATAAAGAGAGCTAGCCATTGGAACAACTGGACAGGGAGATAAAAGAAATCAAAAGGTTGATGTTGAGGTCAGCACATGAGACTTCCAGCAAGGAGAAGATGAGAAAAAGGGAGCCTGGCATAGCAACAGGGAAGAAGCAGGAGCAACAGTGGCAAAGTAGTGGAGAAGATGGACAGCTCCAAATTACAGTTTGGGATCCAGGTGGATTTCAACAAAGATGGGAAGCTCATGAGCAGGAGGTCATGAATTTTTCATAGTAGTGGAGTATGATGCAGGAGTATCACTCCAACCCAACAATCCACCATCTAGACAACACATTTAGTGCGCATTCAAGGAAGGGAGAGGCGTGAGTCCTCTCATTTAAAATTTTAATTTGTAATTAAATGTTTTAAAGGCTAGAAGAGACAAATCGTTGCCTTTGTATAGGTTGTAGATAGAGTCACCTTTAATGGTTGATAGGCTGATAATATCTAGATCCTATTTGGACTAGACAACCATTGATTGTAATTCAATGTAAATTAATGAGAGTAGGTAGCTTGGAGGGAAGAGCTCGAGGAGCCCCTCTTTTGTAAAAATATCTTTGTATCTAGATTCATTAGAAGGAAGAGGATATTAGAATAGATCATAAGAAGGAGAGAGTAGAGACTCTGTTGCAGTCTGAGCTCGGCCATATTGTAACCAAACATTCATATTAATACAAAGAGTAATTTTTTCTGCATGAGATTCTTTGTGTTTATGTGGTTATGAATGAATTTCATTTGTGTGTTATTTTATGTTGTAAATGTATGTGATAGGTTCCATATGCATGGATAGACATAATTCTCTGCCTGGGATTTCTTTGATTTCAGTCTGGGTTCTTTGTGGCGTAATGCAAGGGGTTGCATGACAGAGTGTTGACGACTCTATGAGCCAGTGCAAAGAGTGCACATCTCAGTTTTGTGGAATTCAGGCAAGAATGTGCCAGGAGGGTGCACCAGAGGAATCATAAACTCAAGGGAGAAGCCTCAAGGTTACTTAACACCTTGAAGGTGAGACTGTGCAGAGGAGGGCACAGAGAGAAAACAAAATCACTGAGGATTATGTGAATCTCTTCCAGGAGGGCATAGAGTGAGTGCAAAGAGTGCACAAGAAGAACTCTATTTCGATTTCATAGATAAGAAAAGTGTCCAGGAGGAAGACACTTATAGAGTTGTTGAATACTCTACAAGATTAGCAAGGAGTGCTTGAGCAGAAGTTGCCAAGAGGTCACTTGCATCTCTTCGAGGGACAGAAGGGACAGAGACCTTTGAGGTACGAGCAGTTGAAGCTCAAGGAGACAGAGTTGTTGAACACTCTGGAGGAAGACTTGTGCAAGGATTGCAGCATGCCAACACTCGGATGAAGTGCTGAAATAAAATTGTTTGAAGGTTGGTCAAGCATAAGGAGTGTGCCGAGGAGAGAACTTGTTTCAAGTTCGAAAGCTCAGGGGGTCGAGTGCAGAACGTGCCAGGGGCCACCAGGAGTCTTTTGGGAAGACACAGAAGGGCCAAGTCCCTTATATATTTAGTGATTTGAAAGCTTAGAAGAGATAAAACAAGGACTGTGCAGGAGTGGACTTATTCCAAGTATGAAATCTTGCAAGAGACAACGTCTTTAGAATGCAAGTGAGACTCAAGACATCAGGCTCATAGAAAAATAATCAAAGGCCACAACCTTTGAAACTTTTGAATTCTTCTAAGTCAAGGAGGAATTACAAGCTCGGGATGAGGAGCGACAACAGCCATCAAATCGGTTGTGGGAAGAAAATATGGACCGTTGGAACCCATGTCCAAAAAATGGGAAGCGAGCACATGAGGAGATCAGATCTAGATCACTGGATCTGAGCGTGTGGACCAACAGTTGTTGGATTCAGGAAATGTGCACAAGGTTTAAACCCTTTGGAGTTGTTCAGGAGAGTGGACATCACAAAATGTGAAGTCTCGAAACCATCGGGAATGTCCATCATCAAAGGATAGGTGGTCGTAGATCAACATTTCACTGACTCGTGACTTAGAGAAGTCAAAGGGAAAAATTATAAGAACTTGCAAAACTCGAGTTCACAACTTGATTGTAGCCATTGATCAAGGAGAGATCTGGACCGTTGATTTGTCTAGGGAGAATTTTGGGATATCGGGGATCGGGAGTAGGGATTTGATCGGTCCTCCGACTTCACGAAATGTGACATCCCAATATACGAAGAATAGATTTGAGCCGTCAGATCACGAGAGAGACGTGACCGTTGATCTGGGTCAGCAGATTTCAGAATTTCGAGGATCGAACTTTGGAGCAAAGCATTGGGCTACGTCCCGACTTCACGAGTTGTGAAGTCTTGAAGCACTTGGAGGATTTTCCCCAGGTCATGGCGAATGGTAACATGAGCGGAGATAAGGAAAGGAGCTAGCACGCATTAATCCCTTTTCAGACTTTCAGGAATCAGAGGAGTCGTGGTGACTCATACATAGAAGTCTCAAAATCACAAAACATGAAGTGCCTTCTCGTTAGGCTTGTGGTCACAGGTAGTGTT
Source organism: Picea engelmannii (assembly GCA_009831015.1). NCBI lineage: Eukaryota > Viridiplantae > Streptophyta > Pinopsida > Pinales > Pinaceae > Picea > Picea engelmannii. The sequence goes on from ML782913.1 coordinate 83,620, forward strand.
CACATGGAGGGAAATCTCTCGTCTAGTGCTTGTGCATGTGGGATGAGTTTCTCATTCGGACCTATGGATATTTGTTCGTGGGATTCCAGCAGGGAATCAAAGAGCTAATCCCAGTCGAGGAATTGGAACGATCCTTGACCAGGAGGTCAATTGACCCTGCCGAGTCAGGGGCTCTGCACCATCGAACCTGTGCACACTGGTATGTAGGTAGAAAAATATCCTAAACTGAAACCAATAAAATAGCAGAAGAATAAACATGATAGTCCTAAAGAAGATATTGTTGAATTTGTGTCATCTCACACACAGATTGGAGACCCTCATGAGAAAAAAAAGGGAAAACAGGTGACAGGAATTCAAAGTAAACCAAATCGGAATACCAAGTTGACCAAGTAGATAAGGATAAACTCCAAAACCTTCTTTAATCCATCCCTCAAGGAGAAGAATTTGATTGTAATAGAGGATCAAGACACTAGAAATGATCCCTATGGGTTTATCAACATGGAAGAAACAAACATCCAAAATTTGAAGGAAATTCCAATAGGAAATACAAGAAAGAAGAGAAACATGGGACATAGCTCATGTATTTAGCCTTCTGATTTGGAAACAGAGTACACCACAGGTCTAGAAACAGAGCATTCCCCGGAGAAATATTTTGGAAGAAACCAAATCAAAGGAAGGAGGGTAAATGTTGAGGGTACATGATCTTATGAAAGAAAACATTAGAGACAAACCTGAGAATAAGCCAAGGTATGAGATGAGACCTTGGAAACCTAAGATATCCATTTATCTCAAAAGACTTGTTGTTGAGGAAGAGTATGAACTTAAAACTGAGAACAAAGTGAAAACAAAGATCAAGCCTCAAGGTGAAGGTAACAAGGAAATGGAGGGCAGTAAGTACCAGGTGAAAACCCTTGAACAGCATAAGGATAATATGAGGAAACAGATTCAAGAGATGCAACAACAATATAAAACACTTCAGATGCAACATTCAAAATTATAGAGAAAGTACCAAAAGTTGCAGAAAAAACATCAAAGGACCTGCATGTTCCTAAAGTAGGTAATATAAGTTTGTTGTTGTCAACAAGTAAGAAAAGTTGTATCTTGTTTAAGTTTTTCTCCAGTGTCGAAGGTCATTCTCCAGTTAGTGGAATACCTGTGGATCCATGCGAAATCAACAAAAAGTTCCAACATTTGATTTTTTTTTGTGCAACTCCTACACTTTAGTTATCAATAGTGACTCTAGTTTCAGTTAGAGAACTGTTTTCTTTAGTTTGAGATACTACATCTAGTTGTACTGTAATATCTCTTTTATAAAAACAATGTTTTGTTAGGTTGAGTTTGTGGTCCCAGAAAAGGTGAGTTATCCCTACAAATTAGCATCTAAACTCTACTTCACTCAATATAAAGAAGTGACCTTGAAAAGTAATCATAATTAATGGTGAAGTTTAAGATCTACATATCTAAATGTAATGAACAGATTAACCCTAGAATTTAGGATCTGAGATAGGAATTCAAATCCCTTTCGTGGATAAATAAAATAATATGGGAATGTAAAGGGGTTCCGATTTTTGGGTCTACCAAGCTACCAAGATATAGACTGGGCTTATGGAGTGTAAGATATGGAAATTTTTCTAGTCAATGAATATAATTTCTCGTGAACAAACTCTCTTTCTCAATCTTGCTTGTCTTTTCTTCTTATTTGGATGCATGTTGAATGTTTTACAAAGAAAATATTCTTTCTCTTTAAGATAATGTTGTTACAACCTATTTTGAAATGTACTCCAAGTATTGTTTTATGTTTAATGCAATGTGTTAGATCTAAAATTTCTAGCTGCAAGTAAGAAATTGTATGCTTGTCAATGTTTTTTTGTTCTACTTTTATATCTTTTATCTACTACACTAGAATGCATGCCATTGGCTAAGGGAAATATTCTAGTGAATATTGTGGAACAATCCAACTAGACCCAGTCCCTTGAAGCTCATCCATCAGTTGACCATCAAAACAAATAAACCAAACTTATAAAAAACAATCATCCCAATAACTGAGGTGGCTTAGCTCTACCCTTAGCAGTGACATGTATACCTTAGGACCAAAAAATGGTCAATGTTTAGGTCAAACAAGGAAAATGTAAAAGTTCAAAGTCAGGGTGACATGTGTCTCTACTGCAAGGGTGACACATGGTATGACCATATATCCGTACAATGCTAACGTGGTAGGTAGTTGGTGATGTGGCATGTCAAGTTGGCAAGGTGATGTGGAAATCCATACACACATGTGGAATAATTATATATTGACACGTGGAAATGATAGACAAATAATAGGTTTCCACGTGGTAGTCTCCCATTGGCCATTTATGGTTAAGGTTTATTAACATTTTGTGAGGTTGACCAAAGTTGAACCCCTGAACTCTCATATAATAACCTAGTGCCTTACCAATATACCATAACATATGACTTAATAGTCATATGTTAAACATATTATAAGAATTTGTTTAAGCTTTGGTTGACGAGAAAGGGGTTGAGGGAGAAATCCCTCGACCCATAGTATTTCAATCATATGTGACCATAACCTATATTCGTGCTGAGGGTCATTTAAAATTTTGGTTATAAACAATTAACGACATACCATTTATATTCGTAAGTTACAAGAAAGCACCCATAAAGGAGAGGTTAGTGAGGGATTGAACCCACATCCTCCTCCATATAATACCAACAACTTAACCATTGCACCAAAGGTGCATCTTTTTATAGTGACCATCAAAACAATAATTAAGTTGATGCCAAAAGGTACAAGTAGGAGGTTTAGGCCTGCAACCTATTTATGGACATGTAGATCGAGGTCGACACATTCCCAGGTCGACACAGATCCCAACGAGGAGGAAGGAAAATACTCCAAGAGAAGGTATGGTACAGATGCATCGAAATGCATTTCAAACAAAGATAACTTTATGTGTTGCATAGATTTGTGTTCCATGAGGTATTGTGACTGCATATAGGCATGTTTATACCTTTTTTTCTTGTTTTCTTGAGAGGAGTTCAATGGTGATGTTATTTTTGTGCTATGATGTTCTCTTTAGAAGTCTTATTATATATCAACATTAAGGAGCCTTGTATTGCATTGTTTGTTATGTAAAGAGGTTGAAATTGATCCAATTCACAATATGGCCAGGTTTGTACTCATTTTTCTAAGAATTTCATAGGGAATTCAATAGTAAACTCTATATTTTTGTTTGAGTAGTGGAATTGAAGAGAGTCCTTCAAATTTGGTTTTGTAACTCCATTTATATTGTAATTTGACATTTGGAGATGATGAAGAGAAGTCTCACTATTTAAAGGGAACATGGAGATGAATTAAAATATGTCATCAATATTATATAACTTGAGTTCTTTTATTTTTTGTTGTGTTATCTCATAATTCTTCAAATTAATCATCATTTTATGAGATTTTGGATAATAAGAACATCATCATTTTTATTCAAATCACCTCAATATGATCAAGAATTATACTAAATCAAGTTAGATCATAAAATAGGTGTTTAAAGATTAATATTGGTATATATGGATTTTTGGATCAAGTTGTATCAGAGAGAAGTTTGATGTGCATTTTCATTTTTTTAATGTGACAAGGTCCAAGACTTAAGATTGGTGAATATTTTGAAGGATATTGTTGAGAATAAAAATGAGTAAAGATCTCGTGAATTTAAGGATACAAAATAACATTAAACGATAGATTCAAAAGAAGAATTTTGAATTAAGGATGCAACTGCAAACTCTCGAGGAAGAGAAGAATCAGTTACAAGATCGACTAATATGTCATGAGGAATTCCATAGAGGTATTTTTCATGAGTTGAAAAGGAATTAGGCTACCATAGATAAGGTATTGGAACCATCAACATCATTCCATGAATATTGGCCAATAGAGAATGCAAAGTCTTCAATGCAAAAGTAGCTAACTATTTCAAAATGCAAGATCGAGATAGATGATTCTTCGTATTATTCTTTTCTTGTCAAGATGGAGATTTATCAACGATTGATGAACTAAGAATAAATTCATATGAAGATTTCCTTCATAAGAAGTTAGTCTTACCTTCCATCCCAAGGAAAGGTAACATATGTACAACATCTCCAGAAAAATATGTGCATTCTAGAGAGGGAGTGAAGACATTTCCCACTAGTAAGATTCATAAGAATAAATGGTCTATGTATCCATGTGCCTCCTTTAGAACTAGTAGCGATAATATGGAGAAATTTCAAATAATACAATATGTTCAAGAAAATCCATCCAAGAAGAAGGCTAAAGGTAAAGGTAATTTCTCAAATCAATGGAAAATGGGGAATGAGAAGAAAGGATTGTGGTTTTAGGATGGGAACAAGATGTTCTTCTCTTATTGTGGTAAGTGTGCAAATTAGATCAAGAAGATTTGGACAGTTCATCCACACTTATATCTAAATTAGATCCAGAAATATGTAAAGGCACTTGCAAGAAAACAAGTAATAGCATGATATGAAGTTAATAGTCTTATTGAACAATTTGAGAAATAATACTTCTTAATGGTTGGACTTAACATTGTGACATATGAATACAATGAGATATGGTTCATGGAAAGTGTTTGATCTCTCCATATGACCGAGATTATATTAGTATTCTTGACTTTCTAGAGATCGACACATATTTCTATGTAGAATTTGGAGCTAAAACCAAACAAGCAATTAAAGGGTTTGGATATGTAATATTCCATCTCGATGTAGGAGGATTTTTGGGAATAGAGCATATGTTATATGTTCCATATTTGAATGAAAACCTACTCTCATTTTTGGCTTTTGAAGATGAAGGATATGCAATCACGTTCCAGGATGGACAAGTACTTATGTATTAAATGGAATCTACTCAAGAAACAATAATAATGTTGGGTGTTCGAAAGGAGAGGTTATATAGTCTACTTGGAAGAACTATAATTGGGTCTAATGGTTTCTTGGATTCAATATCAGATTCAATGTCAAATTCAACATTAATGTTAGAGGATTTGTAAGAGATATAAAGTTGTGAGACTCCTTTTAGTACTAAGGGGAGGATGAGGCCATGAATAAACCATCCTTCAGAAATGATTTCATTGTAATATGTATATTTGTAAAATGCAAGCTAATATGCATATGTATATACCTTCTATGTCTATTGTTGTACTATAAGGCTTGTAAGCCACTCATTGTAGATTATAGGAGTGAGAGGAATTCTGTAAAATTTCTATATAACCAGCTTATATATTGTTAAGAGTGAAAGGAATTTTGTAAAGGATTTATATATGGACACCTTATATATTGTTTAAAGTGAGAGGATTATTGTAAATGGTTTTTATACAACCTCTTTGTTATAGGAGTGAGAGGGATCTTATAAATATTTCTAGGAATTTCGACAATAGTGTAGACAATAGTAATTGTCTTGTTATCATCTAAGGACTACATGTGAATCGAATTATCTAAGTTAGCATTCCTATTCTCAAGTACTAAAGGCGAAGGAACAAAAGGATGTAGGAATTTGGAGCATGTAGATTGAAAAAGAAGGAAGAGCATCGAAGTAATGTAAAGTTTCTTACAACTGGTAAACGAGAAACAACCTTCTTTGTAAAGAGATAATAGGCATATACTTGTAAATATGCATGTTATAAGCATCTTCAAATATATTATGTCATGTTTGTGTAGGTGTATACCTTGAGTAAATAAATCTCAAACAATACAGATGTATATAGAGCATATGTTTCAATTTGTTTCCAAGGAAGGAGAGAGTAAATGACAGGGAACTCATTCAGAGACTCCTAAAAATAAATCAACAGTACATGAATAGTGAGGCATAGATCAAAATTTGAATTGGTTTCATGATTATACTAGATAGACTATCTTCAGTAGAGAAGGAGATGGGAGCGGATGTTGAGTACATGATTTGGATTCAGATATTGTAGAGGTTCATAGAGTAGACTTTTTTTGTAAAGGAATCTATGAGCCAGAACTGGAAGTAGATTTGAACTAGCACCAAATTCCAAAGATGTTGGAAGATTGGTTTTTGTCATTGATGTCAACCCTATTCATTGGTTTTGGACTGCAATATTGATGAATGTATTTGGACATGAGGGACAGTTCACATGCATATACAACACCCATGGATGGATAATATACATCATGTTGTTTCTCGTGGTAGGTGGAATGTCATGTGGATCCTCATGGTTGAGGAGAAGTGAATTTTTGAAGATGACAAAGTGAATTGAAGAAGGAAGTACAGTTCAGCCCTGAAGATGATTAAAGAAAAGAATTACAAAATAAGAAAGTGTTAGGTTGGCCCTAATGTTAAAAGGAAGTGACATAAAGGGTATAGATACACATCATTATACACTCATTACACTCATTTAAAACACACATGTTTGTTAATGAAAAAGGAGATATAAGTCAAACTTCAGAGGAAATCTGAAGTAAAGAAGGTCGGATTTCAAGGAAGGATGAAGTCTTTTGGTGATGTGTTTTAATGTATGTTATTTACAGGTAATCTTAGCATTTTCACTATAACTTGTTTTTTGGAACGATTCAAATGGTAAAATTCGTATGGTATCGAGAAGACATATCCAGGTACCTGTGGTAAAAATTTAATCTATTTATTCGCTATAATTTTGGAGATACACTCTATGGAAGATAGGGTTTTTGACTAGTCATGAAGCTAGTCATAAACATGTGTGACGGGTAAAACAATCATCTTCTTCATAGAGAATCCAAATGAAGTGAGACCAATTGCATTGTAAAGAGTACGAGATGTAGTTTCTTTTGTACGAATTTCAGAATCTGATGTTAAATATTGAGCTCAGGGAATTATTTACAAGTTTTCTCTCCTAAATAAACTATAATTGAATAAGGTCTACCATTTTCTCTTTAACTCCTTTTTGGGTGGAAGGGAGGGGCAAGGATGGAGAGGTCAAAACTCTCTTGATATTGGAGGATTGCATATTCCTTTTGGAGGTTTATCCTTCCCTTTATATTTGGAAGTTTTAGCTTCCCTTGGAGGTCATTACTTCCCTTGAACAATGACTATTGATTATTTCTCATATATTGTGCATGGTGTATTGTGGTGTATTGGTGTAACTCTTACACTATTGTTCATTTCTCATTGGATATAATTGAATATATAATCTGGTTGAAGTATAAGTTGAATGTTTTTTGAAATTGTACTTGATATTGATTCACCCCCCTCTCAGTATCAACAATTGGTATCAGAGCAGGTTACCTTTATTACAATTTAACCAATGGAAGGAAGATCCTAAGAAGAAATGGAAGACACCATTCCAAATGGGATTCGACCATTTGATGGAAGAAATTTTGAATACTAAAGTAATAGAATGAAAACTTACTTGAAAGATCTTGGGGAAGATGTTTGGTTCTCAGTTGCTTCATGATACAATGCTTTGAAGAAACCAAAGACTGCAACTCATAAGGAAGCAAGAAGGAAAAAAAATTTGGCAATAGATACCATCCTAGATGGATTGATAGATTCAGTGAAATCCAAGGTGGGATCATGTGCATCAACAAAAGATCTTTGGTACAAGATACAAGACAATTTGTAATGTCCCCCACCTCTTAGAGAGGTAATGAGGAGACTCAGTGGCCTGGGCACCCCCACTAGGTCATAGTCTCACACTGAAGG
>ML782913.1:115666-126450 GCA_009831015.1 Picea engelmannii
GTGAAGATTATGCGGGATATTTCACTGTTATTCTGTTATTTCTAGCATTTCGTTTCTGTTCTGCATATTTTATATATCTGGTATCTTGCAAATTTTAGGTCAAACCAAGCAAAAGTTAAAGGTCAAAGTTAAGGTGACACATGTCACCACTACAAGTGTGACACATGGCACAACCATAAATCAATATAGTGTTGACATGGCAGGTTGTTGGTGAGGTGACATGTCAAGTTGGCAAGGTGATGTGGAAATCCATACACACAAGTGGACTAATTATATCTTGACACATGGAAATCATAGACCAATGAGAGGCTTCCACTTGGTAGTGTCCCATTGGCCATTTATTGTTAAGGTTTATTAAAATTTTGTGAGGTCGACTAGAGTCGAACCACCGACCTATCATGTAATAACCTCATGCCTTACCAATAGACCGTCACATATGACTTAATATTCATATGTTAAACATACTATAAGAATTGTTTAAATGTTTTTTTCAAAGGAAAGGGGCTAGAGGATAAATCCCTTGACCCATACTATTTCAATCATGTGTGACCATAACCTATATTAAGGAAGAGGGCCATTTAAAAATTTGGTTATAAACAATTAAAAAAACATACCATATATATCCTTAAGTTACAAACATGTGACCTCCTCCATATAGTACTAATGACTTGACCATTGTGCCAAAGGCACAATTTGTTATGCTGACCACCAAACAAATATTTAAATTGATTCTAGAAGGTACATGTAGGATGTTTCATCTCGTGGCCTATCTAAGGGCACGTGGACCAAGGTTGACACACATTCCCAGGTCGAAAGAGATCTCGAGGAGGAGGAGGGCATAGATTCTAAGAGAGGGTATGGTATGCTTGTATTGAAATCCATGCAGAGTAAATCCACGTTTATGTGTTGCATTAATTTATGTGCCATGAGATATTTTGACTTCATATAGACATGTTTGTACTCATTTTTCTCATTTTATCGAGAGGATTTCAATGGTGATGTTATTTTTGTGCTAATATGTCGTATTTAGAATTCTTAGTCCATATTCTAATTAGTGAGTGCCATAATGTTGTTGGATTACTAAGAGGGAGGGTGAATCAATAATGAGCAATTATAGTACTTTTAACCACTTTTTATTCTTCAACAATATCCAACAGTTTATTATTAGAATTTAATATATCATCAAAAATATAATCATAAAAAGAATCACATCACAATCAATACATAGTACACCAGAATTTACATGGAAACCCAAATGGAAGAAAACCACAGAATGATTTTCTTATATATCAAAAGAATACATTCATTGGAAGCACCAACTTCTGATTCTCTAGCTACAACAGGAAGGAGGATCCAACCTGCGTTCTTAGGCTCCAACCTGAAGGAAGATACAAATCCCTTAATTCTTTGGCTCCAACTAGAAGGAGGCTACAACCCTCTAAGTTCTCAATTGTTTCTATCACAAACTCTGCCACTATCATTGTCATTGTCTCTGTCACTCTATCTCTGTCTATGTCACTATCAATCTATCTCTATTACTGTCACTTTGTATCTATCACTATCACTCTATCATTTTCACCGTCACTATCTCATCAACCTGTATTTTCTCATCAGCCAACTAACACTTGTACCATACAATGCATCAGTTGCATACCGAAATATTGTTTCATACATCAATAATGAACCAAATATACATCAATAAAGAATAGTGAATCATGAACTAGAGAATCAACCATATGTAACCTATACCATATACCATATTTTCAACCATATACAGATCTGCACCAAATCATCAATGAGGTATCTCAAAGAACCAATGCATGGCCCTTATGTGTATGCCACTATACAACATGAATAAGCCTCAACCATGTACATTCAAATCAACTTCAAGAACCGTAAGGACCATGTCATATGTTGAACTAGATATAAGAGTGCTCCTCACTCAAATAAGAAACCAAGATATACCATATCCAAATATCAAACCAACCATACCAAGTATGCCTCAAGCATACACCATATCATGAAAAAAAGTAACCATCAAAGTGTGAATGAAAGGAAGCTATAACTTCAATTTCTCAGCCAACTAGGTCCACGGGATCTAATCGATCTCTAAATAACTCTCTAAAATGTCAAGATGTTGGCCTATATGCTCCCTCTTTTGCTGATGGTGGTAAGACAATTGTGTCTATGACTGATGCTTCAAATGGATTTGGATCTGTCATGGAAGATATTATTCAAGAGAATAATGACATATATAATTCATGACTGGAACAAATTAAGAGATATTAGCACAAACAACAACAACCGCTCGCACCGCATCTGGAGTCACGTCGGGTATAGGATCATCCTGAGAGAAGTGTGTACCCTTATATACAACCATACCAATACCTTTGTATCTGACCTAAAACTATGATATGTTGACCTGTAGACTTCCTTCATACCTTTAGGGACCTGGTACCAAAATCTACTCAAGACTTCATTATCTTTTTACAGATACACAACCTTCTTGTCTACAACTTGTGCATATCCTCACTTTCCTCCACTATAGCCCATGTACATCCACATCCTTCTAACCTGAAACTCATTGATACGTTAGAAACTAGGGTTTTTTACAACCCTGAGACTTTCTCCTTCGACCTTCCTTTGCTACCTTAAAAAATATGCCATCACAACCTTAGCAAAATATCACTGGATCACAAGTAAGATAATCAATGAATGAGTGTGTGAGTGTGTTTGTGAATGACTCTGTGAGGTGTTTATATACTTTTTCTAGGTAACGCCTATCCTTACTTTAGGGATTTCTTGTTGCAACCAATTTACCCTTTGACTAAGCCTTGTAACTAACTAGGGGATTCTTGACCATTATTGGGGGCTTCCAACTTTACAAATCCATATCTTTCTAACTGTGAGTAACCACGTGGTGTTCCACATCTCAGTGAAAATGAAATGAAATACATTATCCATCTATAATAGTATTACCTACAATTACATTATCCTTCTTGTCCATATTCCTTGATCAATTTCAGTTACCAAAACCACATCATCGGGGATTATTAAAGAGTTCATATCAATGACAACCAAACTATAAACAATATCCCCCTTTGGAATTGATGGAAACACTTGGACATGATAATAATTATTCCCATACTCCCCCTATGACAATATCTCCCCTTGTATGCATTCTACTCTCTCTCTCTCTCTCTCTCTCTCTCTCTCTCTCTCTCTCCATGCATTGCTAGATCTCTCCCCCTTTGAAATCAATGGAAAAGGGTAATCCTCCTCTTGGGGTTTCTTCCCCTATATACAAGCCTATGTTTTATCTACCAAAATTTCTCATCATGGTGCATCCTCATGTAACTCTTTGATGTTTATGAAAAGAATTAGAAATATTTCTTGAACTGTTCAAGACTTTTGTTTCTCGCCCCATGTCTTGTTAAGTTTTATGTCCTAGGGATCACTGTAGGGTACAAACTATTCCAAGCTTCTGTCGCAGATACTAAAAAGTTTCCCTTCTAAGCAATTTGGTAAAAATATCTCCAATATTCTCTTTTGTCTCGACATAATCTAGCTTGATGTCCTTCTCTATATCCTGTTCTTGTAGAAAATTATACTTGATTGGAGTGTGATTCATCTTAGAGTGCATCACTGGATTCTTTGAAATACTTATGGCATTGGTGTTGTCACAAAGTATTGAAATGGGCTCATCATACTTTACTTGCATACCCTGCAAAGTTTTCTTCATCCAAAGAACATGAGTACAACATGTTGCTTCTACAATGTATTTTTCTTCTATTGTAGACAAAGATACTGATGATTGTTTCTTTCTTAACCATGATACTAGAAACTCTCCCAAGTAAAATGATTCTCCACTTGTACTTCTTCTATCATCAATACAACCTTCCCAATTTGCATCTATGTAGGAAAAAAGTGATATATCCTTCCCTTTTGGATACCATAGTCCAAATTATTCTATAACTTTGAGATATATGAATATCCTCCTTACTTCCATAACATGTGATTCCTTCGGTGTTGCTATCCAGCTACTTGCATCACATCCAGTCTAGAAGTTGTCACATAGAGTAAACTGCCAATCATCGATCTGTATTGGCTATGCTCCACATACTTGGAATCGTCATCCATTCTTAACTTACAACTGGTCTGCATAGGAGTGTTGACTGGTTTGCAATCTCTCATTACAAACTTTTTCATCATTTCTATGATATACTTGGTATGAGATATAAATATACCTTTTTTTCTCTGACATATCTGGAGACCCAAAAAGAAAGAAATCTCTCCAAGAAAATACATCTCAAATTCATTATGCATGTCTTTGGAAAACTTCTGACTCATATTGTAATCATCACTTCCAAAAATAATATCATCAACATCAACTTCAATTAACAAGATACTATCTTGATTCACGTTTATGTAGATATTCATATCTACATTTCCTTTTTTGAACCCTTGTTGTTGTAAGTATCTATCCAGACTTGAATACCATCCTTTGGGGTATTGTTTGAGACCATATAAATCCTTCTTCAACCTGTAAACATAATTTTCCTTCTCTGACAACTGAAATCCTTTTGGATGCTCAATGTAGACTTATTCCTCTAGATATTTGTTTAGGAATGTTGATTTCACATCCATATAATATACTTTAATATTATTGGAGAATGCATAATATAGTATCATTATGATTTCTTCCATCCTACAACTGGGGAAAACATCTCTCCAAAATCTATAACTTCAACTTGAGAGTATCCTTTGGATACCAATATTGCTTTGTTATTGGTAACATGTTTGTCCTCATTCATTTTTTTCCTAAAGACAAACTTTGTACCAATTGTATTGTTGTTGTTCGGCCTTGGAACTGTTAGATAATGAAGAAAACAATAGAAACATAATATAAAGAACTGAAGCAATCAAGAAATCATGATGAACAGAGATAAATAAATACTGGCAGAAAAGGCATACTCTATATTCATCAATGCTTCAAATAATCATGTACATAGACATGCATATATAATACAAGAAGACCATAACTATTATGTAACTGTATAACAGTTAGGTAAACCAACTAAACCAACTAACTTATGATTAGAGTTTTAACATCTCCCCTTAATCATAAATTTGTTCTTGCCTGAAAAACTTCCACTACTTGACAATCAACAATGTGTCAAGCGAATATTCAGAGGGTTGGTTGAAGATGCTCTCTGAACTCTGAAAACAAATAGAAGAAGCTAATGTATTCTACTAAATTGGTGGTTTAAGGGTGACCACAAACTCATTTGGTGGTTTCAAGATGACCACAAACCGAATATCTAGCAGAAGTTGATGTCTTCTACTAAAAGGCATGGTTTTTAGTTGACCATAAACTAACAAGAGCTCAAGGCTCAAAAATCTTAAAATGTAACAAGCAGAACTTGATGTCTTCTGCTCAATTGGTGGTTTTAAGCTGACCACAAACCATATCAACAAAAATATGTTTAGGAGCAAGACTGCATACCAAGAACTAGGTTGCATACTTGATCATTTGTTCATAGACTCTAAATCAAACTTCAAACCTGACTCAAAATCAAACTTGGAACCTGACTCAACTAGATCTCCCCCCTGTCAGGGAAAAGTGGTTCTGATTCCCTTGACCATCATTCACAAGTATGTCCAAGAATATATCCAACACTTGTATAAGCTACTGGAACAATGTGTACACTTTCACAATGTAAAGTGGAAAAGGTTAATCAAATTGTCTTTTGGCGGAGTCTGCAGACTCGATCTTCAACTCTAAAGACTACATCAACTGGGCCCCGATCATACCCTAAATCATCAAATCTTGAAAATCATTCATGCCCATCAACTGTAGAAATATGTCCAATCAAGTATGACTGTACTTGTGTATAAATCTGGTGATAAGACTACTCCAATAAATTGGCTTCCAAACGCCAATGCCAATTCCCTAACCATTCAAAATGAAGTTGTTTCCTCTTGTGCTTTTGCCACCTTACTGAGGGGTGATTTTTCTTCCCACAAAATTTGCATGGGTGAATATCAAAATAGTTTGACTTATCATGGCCAAACTGATGACATTGTTTGCATTGTATGGATTCTTTATCTGACTTATTATCATGATCTAGAATATCTGTAACAACATCTTCATCAACAATATCCTGTACCTGTTCCTTACCAATATCCTCAAGATATGTCATCTTATCATCATTCAAAAAATCTCCACTCACAAAGCAAACAGGTTCACAATAATTAGGAATATGAAAAAGGTTGTTAGCATCCTTTACACATCCTAGTCCATATCGATTTTGTTTAAATCATAATTCTTCCCATGGTCAAACAATACATTTATCTACAACTTTGTCTGACCTAGGGACTTCATCTAACTCATCTTCATGTTTATTACTTTCATCACAAGTCAACTGAGCGTCTTCATTCTCATCCTTGATGTCATTGTGTTTTTTAAAATCACATTGTTGGTTTCGAAGCAAACTTAACTCATCAGACAACAACTTGTTTTGAAGTTTGAACATATCAATTTTCTTGTGCATTACTTGTAACTCATCAGATAACATTTTGTTTTGAAGTTTGAACACATCAATCTTTGTGTGCGTTACTTGTAAACAAGTAATCATTGTACTAAGGGTGCACTTGTTTATTGCAATTGTATATTCCATAGTTGCGTTAAGTAATGTGCGCAATATTGTAAATAGTTCTTCAATTCTTGCCATTATGCAGAATATGGAAGAGAGATGTTATGTATCATGTTGTGCATGCCAAGAGAAAATATAGGATAACCAATGACTTAGATATGCACACAAAGATCCTAAGACAGACCCCCTTATTCAATTTCGGGTGGGTCAAAAAGGACTCCTTGTAACTTCCAAAAACTCCTTATAACACCTTTACAAAAAGTCTTCAAATAAATAATAAACCCTTATAACTCCAATTACAATCAATGGAGAAAACTCCTCCATACTAAACCTTATAACTCCTTAACCTTATAACTTCTTAAATCAAAGTCTTCATATAACTCCTTTTAAAAAACCCTTATTAAATCCTTATCACTTTGATCAACATTGTTAATCATACAAATAATGGTACTCTCAAATCATGATATAATAAATTCAATAACTTTGTAAGTCTCCCATAATAAAATCTCAATGCAATTTTTTTTACTACTTTACCATTTCACCTATTTTATTAGGGTTACACTGTGAGTTGAATTTTTACCATTATATTTTCTTTACTCCATCGCTCTGACCGTGAATATTCCATGAGACCTTCACCCTTTTTCTCCCGTTATGCTCTGCAAATCGAAATCTCTACTCAAACTTTCATAACTCCAGGCTCATGGGCCCTCTCGCTAAGATGAAAGTGTATATACCCCACACAACAATCCATGTTTGTCGATGCTCCACACAGCTGATATCTCCATCGTGCGCTCTGGTATAGAAAACAATTCACCCCACATAACAATATACTTTTACACAACAACATATTTTTACACAACAACCAGACCAAGAATCAGTTTCTTCCTCTCCTCGGGCTCCCTCAAATAAGAATGACGTAGATTATCCTTCAACAATGTCGTTTCTCCTTCAAGATCATGGATTCTCCTTCAATACTGGTGATCCACATTAGCGTGTATTACTCCAAGCTTCTCAATTTTAAAAAAATTGGAGGTTGTCAGAGGCGAAGGATGTTATAATATGAAAGATGTGTGCTTGTTTTACTATTGACAATACCCTTGTCACCCAACCATAGGTCGAAGCCACCCTCCAATCACCTTAGCCTTGACAGAGAATCACTCTGGAAGCATACCCTAGGCTAGATAGCCAAACAAAGGGTAGCACACCTTTCCCCAAAGATAGCGCATTAACAAAAGTTGATCAAATGTTACAAACCCTAGCCAAGAGATAGTTCAAGAGTAACTGCTAGCTGCAGTAGCTACAACGACAGCTGTCCTCCAAACCTGCACAGAAACTGGGCAACTATAGTGCGCACAAGTGTTTCTCTACAATTCTAAGACTGAATGCCAGAATGAGAACTGGCCTCCTATATTTATACTAATTATGGCTAACTTTCAGGTCCGACTTATCATTATGGGTATTTGTCTGTTCAGTGTATAATATTATTTCTGACTGACTTCTTCTCTTGGAGGCTAATAACCTAATATAAATTATCTTCTTGAGCCGACAAGTCTTCTAGGGTTATTAGCCAACTCATTAGGGTTTCTTATTGCTTCCTATAGTATTCTATCCTTGCCAAGTTTACACGTGGAGGTAAATACCTCCCGTAGCTACCATAATATCATCACTCCCTCCTAGCTAGGGAGGTATTACAGGTAATGATCTTTGAGCACAAAACATACCATTCACCCGGTAGCATCAACATAGTTATATAGACTAGATCATGAGCACCATTATCATCATCAATTGCATCATCTCTTGAAACCATACTCTATCTGAGTAATCAGACATGATGCTCACTCCACAGAGTGATACAAGAGCCATTCTTCTAATCTAGAAGAGTAAATGTTCTAAACCATTTTCTGTCTGGAAAATCTTTGTTCATCATTCATCTGGCTTATAATTATTTCCAATAAACTGCTTGATAGTCTTCAAGGAAATCAGAACAAAATACAACACAACTGTGTCTATCCATAGTGGTACATAACTAAAATCCAGTGGTACACTACCAACTAAGTAGAAAACAAGTACTTGATCAGTAACGTATAGTCACAAATAGTGGAACACATCCACCACAGTAGTATACATCTATTGTCATACACTCTTCATAACAATCATCTGATATCAACCTGCACAGAAACAATGTTATGATATAAATTGAATCACCTGGTCCAATCTTTCACTCACGTCTATGAGATATGAAAGAATATTTTCCCTCGGAGTAGAACAATGAGATATCTGGACTATTCTTGTCAAGCAAGGAAGAATAATTGTCTTGTCTTCTAAACCTAGACCATTCCCCACCCTGGGCCATTCTTCCTACACTAATCAAAGTGTACCCTGGAGAGAATGTATAAACCCTAAGGAATGTATGTCCCTGATTGTTGAGCTTGGACCATTCTGTTAAGCCCTAATATTGGCTCATTACCCCTTAATTGGGGCATATTAGATTAGTAATGTTATTTTATTTATGTCGGATTTAGGCCATTAGTTGTAATTTAGATTAGTAATTTTATTTTAATTATGTTGGCTTTAAGACATTATTTGTAATTATACCTCCTAGTCTCCTATATATACCAAGGATTCATTTTCATTTTGGAACATCTGGTACTTGAACATTTAAGTGGGGTAAAAGGAGGTTGCCCCCTCGAAGAGGCTTATTATCTGAAATTATCTCTGTTTCAAGGCGTTGAGCACTTTTCCTGAGGTTTTTCCATGCTGTATTGATGTTTGGTTCTTAACATATGGTATCAGAGCTCAAGGTCTTGGGGTTTCGCTGCTACATCTGAGACATCGTGGCATTTTCGCTATAACTTGTTTTCTACAACGTTTCAGAAGGAACATCTTGGAGGGTATTTATAAGACAGATCAGGGTATGTTGGGATAAAAATTCAGCTCCTGAGGCCTTATACTTCCAGAGATACAACTTGTACAAGATTGGGTTCTGGAATCATCCTGAAATGAGTCATTGTGGAATTTTCTCTATAAAAACTTTTCTGTGACGTTTCAGACCCTGAACTTCGGAGTCCATTTACATAAATTATAATTGTATCTGTGGTAAAAATTTCATCTTCTGGTTCATCTTAAAATTGTAGATACACCTTGTGTAAGATAGGGTATTTGACTAGTCCTATTGACTAGTCTCAAGAAGGTGTTCCGGGTAAAACAATCATAAATTCTTCCTAGAGTATCCAAATTGCATGGGACTAGTTTCATTGGATCGTGGACAGTCTGTAGTATTTTGGGTGCGAGTTTCAGAATTTTATATTAATTATTGTGTGCGGGGAACACTATACAAGTGAGATCTCCTGGAAAGGCCAAAAATCGTCAAGTTGTGGGGAAGTTACCATAAATTCCACTTGGCACATCCAATTTTGATCAGACCTGTGGCATTACAAAGAAGACATATCAGAGAAATACATAAAGGAAAGTTTCATACCCAGAAGGGCTGAAACTTGGGAGATACAATAGAAGAAATATTGTCTAAAAGAACCACCTCAAAATCAAGGTTCAAAAGTGATACTCGGCCAACATGCCACCCAAAAAGGGAACTTCTACAACAAATAGGCCTCCAGAAAATCCTACTTGGACTCTTGATGAAGGTGAAGAAATGCATAGGGACATAAATGAACTACAAAATAAGATGGATTCAATGGAAGCTAAGTTGGATATTAAGATGGATTGAATGGAAGCTAAGTTGATGGATTCAATGGAAGCTAAGTTGGATACTAAGATGGATTCAATGGAAGCCAAGTTGGATACTAAGATGGATTCAATGGAAGCTAAGATCATGGAAGTAATGAAAAATTTTGTAACAGAGAAGACACCCAAAAGTGAAATTGCATCCCATGAAATTCATGATGAGGACACAAGGAAGGTGAATCAAGAATGGAGAAACTCCAACTTTGGTTTGAAGACCAACCACATTCCTAAGATTGATATGAGCAAGTTTGATGGAAAGGACCCAATCACATGGATACTTCAGATGGAGCAATTCTTTGATCTCCATAATGTGCCACATACACAAAAGGTGTGAATTGCTTCTTTATATTTAGAACCTAATCAATTTGTTTGGTATCGATGGCTTTG
>ML782913.1:130264-164547 GCA_009831015.1 Picea engelmannii
TAATTTAGATTAGTAATGTTATTTTAATTATGTCGGCTTTAAGACATTATTTGTAATTATACCTCCTAGTCTCCTATATATACCAAGGAGACATTTTCATTTTGGAACATCTGGTACTTGAACATTTAAGTGGGGTAAAAGGAGGTTGCCCCCTCGAAGAGGCTTATTATCTGAAATTATCTTTGTTTCAAGGCGTTGAGCACTTTTCCTGAGGTTTTTCCATGCTATATTGATGTTTGGTTCTTAACACATTCCTCCTACACTAATCAAAGTGCACCCTGGAGAGAATGTATAAACCCGAAGGAATGACTGTCCAGACCATTTCCTCTATTAACCATAAGAGGAAAAGATTGTCCTGTATCAACATCCAAAATGGACCATTCCTCATGTTAACGACAATGAGAAATCGTTGTTTGGCGAGGTGGGCCAATCTTATTGAGTAACCCTCAAGAAGAGAGACTGCCCTAGACCACTCCACATGTTAACCACAATGGGAAGTCACTGTCTATGATACATCAGCAATCTGGACCATTTCCCATGTTAACCACAATGGGAAATCGTTGTCTGTCAGAAATCTCAATCCACTTTCCAAACAAGAAAGAATATGTCCAAGCTTTCAATGAATGTCTTCAATAATATTTTCAGTGCTCCCTCCCAACCTGGGAGTCATCTCTTCCTTTTTCAATAAGGAAGTCATCTCCACGAGCTCCAACTTGAGTACACAAACTCTTTCATCTTTTAACAAAATGTTTGTTTATCTACTCATCTGTGGAGATATGTATTGGAGAATCACTTTCTCCTTTCTGGACTTCATCACGGATAATGTAATGCTTGATTTCAAATGTACTTTAGTCTGGAACACTGATTTTCTATGAAGGATTCATGTAGCTCTGAACAATAGAGTATATCATTGTTGGAAAACCTGGAACATATCCATGTGGCACTTCTTCTGTCATCATGAGATCTGATCTACTGAGTAATCATCTTTATACAATATCTCTGTTATAGAAAATCTTCACCACGCTTCTGCTATGCACTGGAGGTTCTCCACCAAGTTGTCTTCTTCTATCTGCATACAAGAGTCTCTTTTTGGTATGCCTCAAAGTCTTGAGATTCCTTCTTCATACGCTCTTTATTCAATTTTTCTGGAGAGTATTATTTGCATTCATCTGATGTAGAACTCCAACTTATGGATGTTGCAGATGATATAATGACTCATGTAGAGATAAGTCTAGTTTACTGGAACAAATAATCATCATAGTCTTCTCCCTCCATCTAGGAGAACCTCTAGTTCTAGATCTCACAATGCTTTCATTCATAAGTCTTCCATACACTATTCTTCATCGCAACTTTTAGTTTCTCTTCTTCATTGCTTTTATTGAGTTTATATCAGGATGACAATCTTGTGATTCTTGATACAATGACTGGTTGTTCTGGCTTCTCTCTCTTTCTTGGAATCTTCATGTGTTTCTTTAGTTCTCGGATCCATGGAGTTTCTTATAGATTCCATGCCCTAAAGATTACATCATAGGATCACGGATGTGGATGGACAACCAGGGATACTTTAAGGCTTCTCTTTGAAGAATAAGTACTTTCTTTCATGGTTTCTATCATGGATATATACTTCACCATCTTCAATGGATCATAGGATTATCTCCCTCCTAATCCTTGCTTCATGTATGAGTGCATATAATCAACTCCCTCTATCTAACAGAGTCCACGCTTCCATCTGCATACTTATTGTCTTCTACAATATATAATTGTCTCTCTTGTCTAACAGAGTCCACGCTTCCATCTGCATACTTATTGTCTTCTACAATATATAATTGTCTCTCTTGTCTAACAGAGTCCACGCTTCCATCTTGTTGTCTTCTACCAAATGTCATAAGTCTTTTTCCAATTTCCTCTCGATTACTGACTTCTTTCTGTCTTTGCTTCTTCTAAGTCTCTTCATGATTGATTCGACTTATCTTGCAGTAGCTTCCACATGATTTGTATTTCATCCTTTCATGTGTATTACCTAATGATATCCATTATTATCTTGTTGTTCTTCCATAGGTATAGTTCTTCTTGTAACACATTATCTTCCAAGAGATATATATACAAGATATGTACAGGGACGATGCAAACAAGATATGTACAAGAAGATTTTTGTTACCTTTAGAAGAAGAAGTCTCTTCCATCATGCTTAGTATTATTTGTAGGTTCCTTTTCTTCGGCAATTGATGCTTCATGTTTCTCCTTCCTTTTCTTTAGCTTGGGACAATGATTCTTGTAGTGACCATACTTTCGATAGTTGAAGCATTGTACTTATGAAATGTCTTTATCTTGATTTGGCTTCCTCCTTGAACCAAACTTCCTTTTGTTCCTAAAGTTCTTGAATCTTGATGTGAAGGCTTGATCATCATACTTCTTTTGGGGTTTCTCTTTTGCACTGATCCTTGATTCTTATTGAGCACAACAAGTCCAAAGTTCTTCAAATGATGGATAATCCTTTCTTGTGTTCATGCTTGTGGAAAATGCATCCCACATCTTGGGAAGACCATTGAGTACTATGTTTACCAACTCCTTCTCTGAGATGATCTCTTCAATATCTTGTAGTTGATCTCTTAACTGATAAATTCTCACAAAGTATGATGTTATGTTGTCATCATCATTCATCTTCATGTCACAGAGCTCATTCTTCAGACTCATTACTTGTCCAATGTTTCTGACTGAGAAGAGGTTTGTTAGGGCATCGTACATATTCTTCGATGAGTCAAGATGGGAGATGTAGGATATAAAGTGGTCTTTTATGGATTCCACTATGATACTCATAACATTAATGCCATCTTCTTTGAACTTCTCCATAGATGCAACATTTCGTGGTTCCTTCTCTTTCCCTTCTTCAAACTCTGGTTTCACGATATCCAACACTTTATTCTTGGCAAAGATGAGGTCAATCCTTGTCTTCCATGATTTGAATTTAGAGGCTCCATCTAACTTGTTCTTTGACTTCATAGAATAAGTCGTGGTTGCTTTGACTTGGTCAAACCCTAGATTTGACCACAAGCTCAAACTTCACGTCTTTGCTTACTAAGATTATTGGGAGATGCGCTAGGCTAGGGTGCACTAATCTGTGTAGAGATTAGGTCAATATCTTCACTTAAGGTACCTCAACGAGAGGATTATGGTTTCTGCAACTTCTCCTGCTAGTAACCCTAGCAGCAATGTATTGGAAGTTTCTTCTGCTAGTAACCCTAGCGGGAGTTCCTCAATGAGCTCAATATCCTAGTGGTTATGTTTCCTTCCAACATTTAGACTGAATGAAGGAGGTGTGGGCCTATAACCTATTAGAATTTGAAATATGTGTGCTCGTTTTACCATTGACAATACCCTTGTCACCCAAACATAGGTTGAAGCCACCCTCCGCGCACCTTAGCCTTGACAGAGAATCACTCTGGAAGCATACCCTAGGCTAGATATCCAAACAAATGGTAGCACACCTTTCCCCAAGGATAGAGCATCAACAAAAGCTGATCAGATGTTACAAACCCTAGCCAAGAGATAGTCCAAGAGTAATTGCTAGTTGCAACAACTATCCTCCAAACCTGCGCAGAAACTGGGCAACTGCAGTGTGCACAAGTGTTGCTCTGCAATTCTGAGACTGCATGCCAAAATGAGAACTGTCCTCCTATATTTATACTAATTCTAGCTAACTGTCAGGGCCAACTTCTCATTCTAGGTATCTGTCTGTTCAATATATAATATTATTTCTGGATGACTTCTTCTCACCTAATATAAATTATCTTCTTGAGCCGATAAGTCTTCTAGGGTTATTAGCCAACTCATTAGGGTTTCTTCTTTCTTCCCAGAGTATTCTATCCTTGTCAAGTTTACACGTGGAGGTAAATATCTCCCGCAACTACCATAATATCAACAAAGAATACGCTGAGCATGTCCTTTCCTTTCATTTCTTCTGTGTTGTAAATCAAGAAAATGACGACCAATTCTCTGGTCATCCGTGGCACCCTAAAGGGGGTTTCTCAGAGAAAGAGGCATGAAAATGGATCACGTGGTTATGGAGATTGGGAAATTAGGGTTTTTGAGAGACTAGGGTTTACATGTGCGAGAGGGAAGCACGATAGGAATGACAAACGCTCATTTTCCACAGATTAATGCACACAAATCAATCATAGGAATGGAATGTGGAGGAACTGGAAGGAACTAGCAAGCAGGGGGTGTTTTTTTCTCATGAGAGGAAAGGACACTCCAAGGGAACAAATCTTCAAGTTAACCTGGTTTTTATGCCAAGTAGAACTGTAACTCCACATTTCATTATTTCACAAATGAATGACTATAGGTCTTCTTCAACAGGGTTACTCTTCCTATCACCTAACACTCTTCATCCACATTCTCACATTTCTATATGCATCAATCCCACAGGCATCAAGATCAGTAATTTATCTGATACCACTGTTAGATTCATAATAAAGAAAACAACATAAACATAATATAAAGAACTGAAGCAATCAAGAAATCATGATGAACATAGATAAATAAATGCTGGCAGAAAAGGCATACTCTATATTCATCAATGCTTCAAATAATCATGTACATAGACGTACATATATAATACAAGAAGACCATAACTGTTATGTAACTGTATAATAGTTAGGTAAACCAACTAAACCAACTAACTTATGATTAGAGTTTTAACAGGAACCAATTCCCAAGTGCCATTCTTTTCTATCTGGTCTAACTCTTCATCCATATCTTTGATCTAGAATTCATCTTTGTTGTCTTATTAAAAAATGCTCAGCCCAATAGTAGATAGTAGTGCTAGATGTTGTTGTTCCTGTGAGCATATTTGTCTTCTCATTTCAACTCCTACATCTTTATTTCCAATAATTTGGTCCGATGGATGATTTTTCTACACTCATCTACTTCATGTATTTGGAGGTACTTGAATATCCTATTTTTCTTGTTGTGCTTCTCACTCCTCTTCTTCTTCATCTAATTCTTCATATACTTATTCTTTCAAGTCTTCTTTGTGATCTGGTTCCACAAAATCTTTGCTACTTTCTTTTATATTTCGACCATCTATCTCATCAATCGTCACATTGATGCTTTCTACTATTCTATTGAGTATTAGATTGAAACATTTGTATGATTTCATTTTTCTTGAGTACCCAACTAGTATGCCTTTATCAACTTGAGAATTAAATTTTCAAATTCTACCATCTTCTCTTTTGATGTAGAATTTTCTTTCGAAAACTCTGAAGTGTTTCAAATTTGTTGGTCTTCCTTCCTATAGTTCATATGGAGTCTTATCAATATTATTTCCATGCATACCTTTGTTATGAATGTGAATTGTTGTATGCACTGCTTGTACTCACAAGACATCTGTCAACTTAGAATCCATTAACATGGTTTTGTCCATTTCTTGTACTATTATGTTCTTCCTTTCAACAACTCCATTTTGTTGAGGTGTCATAGCTACTGAGAATTGTCTCTTTATCCCATGTTCGCTGCATAATTCCATGAATTCCTTTAATCTAAATTCTCCTCCATTTTCTAATCTCAAACACTTGATTTTCAACTATGTCTTAGTTTCAACCATCTCTTTGTATGCCTTGAAGTTTTCAAATGCCTCTTACTTCTTATTTCAAAAACAAACTTCTATCATTCTTGTGTAGTCATAAACTAGCAACTTCAAGTATTGTTCACCTTTGAATCCTTTTGTTGTTGTCGGTCCAACCAGATCAATATGTACAATCTCCAATAGTTTTGTTGTGCAATATTCCTTTGACTTAAACTTTTTCTTGGTCTGTTTTCCATGTAGACAATGCTTGCATAGAATGTTTGTTGGCTTCGAGATCTCAAAAATTTCTCTTACTACTTCCTCTTTTCTTACTTTGACAAGATTATCAAAATTTATGTGACCCATTCCTCTATGCCAAAGCCAACTTTCATTGTCCTTTCCTATTTAATTTAGAACATATATGTTTCTTGGAGTTCTTACAAATTTAGCTACCAACTTTCATAATTCTTCTTTCCTTATATTACACTTCTTTGAATCAAACACAAGTTTGTGTTCTTGATCACACATTTGACTTACACTTAGCAGATTTTGTTTCATGTCTTCGACCAGTAAAACATTTTCTACCACGACATCCTTACTTATGAACTTGAATATACCCTTTCCAATAATATTGGATGAGTTATCATTCCTAAATGAAACTGATCCATCTCTTTCCTTACTCAATTTCATAAACCTGTCTTTATAACCTGTCATATGCTTTGAGCATCTGCTGTCAACATACCATCCACATTTCTTTTGTTGATATTGTAGAGAAAGATTGCATTCTTCAGTGTTTAATTGATCATTCTTTCTTATCCATATCATTTGTGGTTCTTTCTTATGACTATTGATATTCTTCTTTGGTTCCCTTGGAGGAACATTGAGTATACAATATCTAGCTATATGTCCAAACTTGTTGCACTTGTAGCATTCTACATCATCACTTAATGATCCAAATTTGTTGTGGCTTCTATTTAGTGCTTCATGAGATATTCTTGGATAACTATTTCTTATATAGCCCTCATTGTTTCTTTTGTTCTTCGTATTGGCTCTACAATTCACAACTTTGTGCCTAAAATTATAAGATGAATAACATGAACCAAGCAAAATAGTTTGATACCTAGGAGTGGAATATCTTATGAATGGTGTTTCTCTTATGAATTTTCCTTCTTCTTGAGGTATTTATATAGATGGATTTTTCTTATATTCAATTCTAATTCTTCTATCTGGTGCAGTCTCTCTGTAATATTTCTCTTGAGTTTTTCGTGTCTTCTTCTTTATAAGGACCTATGATGGCTTTTGCATAGCTTCATGGTTCTTCTACTTTCTTTGTCGTTTTGGAGCTTGACCTTCCTCTTTCTGAGTCTGACTATATCCCAGTCCAAATATGTCATAGTAAGGTCTTTGACTGTTAATTATATTTTCCAATATCCTGGTGATGTTTTGTGGCATGTCCTTCTTCTAAATATGTTTTCTTAGAGTGATTGTCTCAACTTCCAATCCTCCAATGGTCTTGTCTCTTTCTTCTAACTTTCCTCTGAGTCCTTCTTTAATTTTCTTGTCTTCTTCTACTTGGATTTTTAGCTTCATGATTGTCTTCTCGACCTATTTGGAGTTGAAATTATGAGATTCTTCTCTCTTCTTTAGTTCTTCCTGGAGTGACTTGTTTGTCTTCTTTTCCCTTTTAATAAATTATATGACACTCATCAATTATTCTATGTAATCAATTTCTGCATATTCATACTCTTCTTTGGCACCTTCTTCATCAAATTTTTTTACTACAATGAATAGTACCCCTTTTGTATCACTATTGTTAACTTCATCTTCATACGATGAGGATCTGTCTTCCTTGGTGCAAATGATTTTCTTGAAAAACTTATTTTTGTTTCTCCTACCCTTTTGTATTTTCTTTTTATTTTTAGGGTCATCTTCTTCTTCATTTATTTTCTTTTTCTTATAAGGACATTTATTAGAAAAATGACCAACACAATCACAATTAAAACAATTCAATGGAAGCATACCTTTGTACTTTCTGGTTCCCTTTTTCATCATTTTGACAAAGTTAGCCACCTCTTCAACTTCCTTTGAATCATCAATGCAACTACAATCTAACCTTAGTTTGTTCTTTATCTTTTTCTTTGTCTTCTTGGATTCTTTGAATGTTGCTTCATTTGTAACTAGGTTCCCCTGCTATGTTCTCATTTCATAAGTTATGGGTATCCCATGTAGCTCATCCATGCTTAATGTATCTAAATATTCTCTTTATTCTTAGGATGAAATCTTTGGGTTATATCTCATAGGTAGATACCTCAACACCTTTTGAACAATGGTTGGTTTCTTCATTTCTTCTCCCAAACCTTTAATGGAATTAATTGTCTCATCAACCCATAGAAAGTAGGAGGTAATGTTTTCATCTTCCTTCATCTTTAATTGCTCAAACATGTCTCTAAAGGTTTGAAGTTTGGCTCCCTTAACCTTGGCATATCATTCATAGATATTCTTTAGTTTTTCTCATATTTATTTTGTGGAATTACAATGTAAAACTTTGGTGTATATTGATTCATTCAAATCATTCAAGATAGAATTTTTTGCTCTAACATCATTATCTTAAATTTTCTTTCGATCCTTATATGTTGGGGGAGTGATTCGTAATTTGTATCCATCTACTACAACTCGAAAAACATCAAATCCTTCTGCCTACACATATTTTTTTATCTATTTTCTCTAGCCGTCATAGTTATGACCGCCAAACTATGAAACCCCAATCTTAGCGTAGTCTATGATCTCCTTCTAGTGGTTAGGTTTCTTTCTGAAGGACCTTCTTTGATACCAATTGTTGGATTAGTGAGAGGGGGGTGAATCAGTAATGAGAAATTATAGTACTTTTAACCACCATTTATTCTTCAACAATATTCAACAATTTGTCATTAGTATTCAATATATCATCAACAGTATAATCATAAACAAAATCACATCATAATAGATACACAATACACCATAATTTATGTGGAAACCCAAATGGGATAAAACCACATAATTATTTTCTTATATATGAAAAGAATACATTCGTTGGAAGAACCAACTTCTAATTTTTTAGCTACAACAGGAAGGAGGATCCAACACCCTCTTCCCAGGCTCCAACACGAAGGAAGCTACAAATCCCTCAATTCTCTAACTCCAACCAGAAGGAGGCTACAACCCCCTAAATTCTTCGACTCTAGCCGGAAGGTGGCTACAAACACCTATCCTTTCCCTGTTCCACCGCCCTGAAGTATAAGTGAAGACAAATTGTCATTATCACAAACTCTTCCACTGTCACTGCCACTGTCTCTGTCACTTTGTCTCTGTTTCTTTCACTGTCACTCTATCTTTGTCACTGTCACTGTCACTCCATCCCTATCACTGTCACTCTATCACTGTCGATGTCACTCTTTCATTTTCACTATGTCATCAACCTGTATCTTCTCATCAACCAACTAACACTTGTATCATAGCATGCATCATTTGTATACCAACATACTGTCTCATGCATCGTTCATGAACCAATGATACATCCATAAAGAATAGTAAATCATGAACTAGAGCATCAACCATATGTAACCTATACCATATACCATACTATCAACCATATGCATATATGTACCAAATCATCAATGATGTGTCTCAAAGAACCAATGCATGACCCTCATGCATATGCCACCATACAACATGAATATGCCTCAGCCATATACAATCAACTCAACTATAATAATTGTAAGGACCATATCATATGTTGAACCAAATATAAGAGTGGTCCTCACTCATCCAAGAAACCAAGAAATACCATATCCAAATACCAAACCAACCATACCAAGTGATCTGAAAACAGGTCAGTACTTTACTCTACGCAAGTTTTCAATCGAGAATTGTTTTCTGATGAAGTGTTTGCATAAGGATTAAAGGGCATATGAATCCATGATTAAACATGCTTTTAAACAATAATACATAACACGCATGAACTCAAAATGGAATAATCATATGAAAAGACAAGAGAGAGAGACAATTGATGTTGGTAACGAATTTCACCCCTCCTAGGCTACGTCTCCGAACCTGCTTCAATTGGAATACAAATCACTTTCATTCCTTCTTCAAAATATTCTTGGAGCTTCTCATAAGCGATTACATAAGAGATTACTTCTCCTTCAATGAGGATTCAAGAAGACTACTCACACTCATTTCTCTATACATCAAGAAGGATAATACCTTACATGAATAAGTCTCTCAATGCTTAGGAGTAGTAGCACTATGGCTCTCTAACTCCACTCATTAACTCTCCATTACTCTCCCCCATTTCAAAGGGCTCACATAAGGCATTATATATTTTTTAATCACTACCTCTTAAGAAAGAGCATTAACTCCTAGATCCACAATAATAGGATCTAATTACAAAAGAGGAAAAACAAAATCCATGAATATAGGATCTCAAACTATCTTCAAGCACATAATGGGAAAAGTCTTAAAACCACCCAATGACTGTTCATCCATGTCCTTGATTCTCTCAACCTATAATTGAGAATAATGGAAAATTGGTGTGAGGTGCTTTCTCACATAAAAACCAATTTCCATAATTACAATTTCAATGAAAAATACATGAGTCTTAATTTCCTCACAAGTATTAATCATTTTACAAAAAGAAATAAGTGCATGACTTTTCCAAAAGCTCAGAAAGCATAATTGAATGCATGAGAATATTATAAAAGAATAAAATAAATGCATGATACCTTTTCCTCACAAATCTTTAATAAAATGCATGAGAAAATAAAACTCAAAACATATAAGTTCACCACCTTCCCCACTCTACAAATCAACTTGGTGAATACAGTAAAGTCCTTCCATGTGTGGAAATTCATTTGGATCATGCCTCCCCACAAGGAACCTTTTGGTCTCCAAAGTATCAACTTTATATGTATGCAAATGTCTTCAAAAGGCACATTCTTTCAAGACTCCTTCACACACGTACTTCGGAATCAGAATGCAAAGACAACACTTGCAACTGTTGCAAAGCAAATGTTTGGAAAGGCACATCCCTTGTCTCCTTCACCTCTGTTCTTTGGAGCTGAAATGTCGAAGCCCACAGCTGCATAATATTGCAACCTATAGCAGATGATACATGTACCACAATCTTTGGCATACCTTACTTGCCAAGATTTTATAACTACACTCTTGGTCAAGTTTACAATGAATCGCCAAAATTTCTTAGGAAAATTGCCTCAATAAATTGTTTACATAATCATTACAAAGAATCCAATTAAGGATTAAGGTGCAACAATAACACCTCTCACTCGCCTCACTCAAGAGTGGCCAAACAACCATTACAATTCTTCATAATCATTTTACATCAATTACAAGTCCCTTTTTAATGTGCCAGGAATGTCACATAGTCGAGAAACTCTATGGTCTTCAAGCTCATTACAATTCTTTTACATCAAATTTCAAGGAAATTCTTATGCCAAATCGGATGCCAAAATATGCACAAAGGGGAAACTTCTATGGTCCCATTTACCCATTACAAAATGTGCAATAATGTGTGCACTAGTTGTGTACTCTATGGTTTCAAACCCCTACAAAAATGTGCAACATTCCAACTTGGCCAATGGTAAAACTATGGTATATAAATAAAACCAAAGTTTTCAATAATCAAGATTTTACCAAAGTCTTGATCTTTTATCTGCTGCATGGAAAAAAATATCTAAAAGGACATCCTTGTTCTTCGTTTTCTTTCCAACATACAAGGCATCAAAACCATTGGTTTAAAAAAATATAATGTAAATCCCCATTAGTAAGTAGAACAAGAAGTGCATTTTAATAAAGTACCCATATTAAAAAGGTGTATTAACTTCTTACCATTTTGATACCTGATTTGTAACCAATGCAAGTAGCACCACTATCACAACAATCCATTAACTCCATGCAAGAGTAGAAATTTGTTTGATTGTACAAAGACAATAGCCAATGCACCAATGAATTTGAACCAAATCAACCACAAGGATACGTGCCATGTTTTCAACATGTCGAGATCCTCAACAAGTGAGCCAAAATAAGGTAATTTAAATATCTAAATTCCCACTCCTCGCAGGGTCTTCTCTAACAAATATCAGGCGCTATAGCCACTGGAAAATTCATATGTTTATTCGATCCCAAGACAAAGGCAACAAAGAGATCGTTGGATCTGAGGAGACCACAATCAACAATCCGCTATAAAGTAAGTCACCAACAGATTCATCACATATCACTCGTATTGTGGATCATGGTTCGATAGAAGCACACAACCAACAACATGCCTATTCTCTCCAAAAAATACAGATATACAACAGATGTAGCTGGCACAATGAATATTTGTTGTGTAATGGAAGAAGAGAAGAGCAATCTAGGTTGCAATTTTGAATGCCAAGGATCTAGACAAAACATGTAGACAATACACTTAGACTTTGATCTGAACCAATGAGCCATGAACAGTAGGAGTAGGTGTTAAATGAGCCACAAAATTGTCTCTCTAGCAACCACTGCATAAATTAATCGCTAAAATTGTTGCTTCTGCATTCCACTATGAGTGCAACAATTGGATTTTGAACTTGAGCTGTAGATTGCAGTCGAGCTCAATTGTTTTTCTATTGGATCAGATAAAATCACCCAGAGATCAAAATACTCAGTTTCGTTGTGGCCGACATGAGGATAGCTCCCAAGAGAAATAGAGAATCCGTCAGCAACAATGTAAGTCTATGGTTTTCCAACTCATTACATAATTATGCAACATAGTAAATTCCCAAAAATACGTGTTGCACATAAACCTCTGCAATGATTTGTTTGCTTGAGAACTAATTGAAGGAAATAAACTCCAACGCAGTGGAAACCTATGCAGACACATTTTCCTTTTTAGAATTGGACATAGAAGGTTACAATTGTCCAACTACGATGGATCGCTAGAGGTAATATCTCACTAAATAACCATCCTCTATGCTGCCAACTGCCCCGAGCATCTCGTTGGCTGCATAGACACTTGCAAATATTTGTTTGCAAGAATCATGCATCCAAAAATATGAACTGGGATCCTGTCTCTTCTCCCAAATCACCGAATAAGTGGATGACGAATTTGAAGAAGCCATCGATCAATTAGAGATCGCTTGACTCAGATTTTTTTGTTTTTCAACATCAGTCTAAAGGGAATCGTGAGAAGGTTTCTTATCAACAGCAAAAATAATCTCTTCTACTGTGTGGCTTTTCAGTTCTGCAACATCCTACAAATATAACACTACAGATGATCAAACTGATGTAGAAACCCGAATTCAACCAAATCATTGGCCCTCTCATCACCATGGCCTTTGAATTTACACACTTTTTATAGTGATAACTATTACCATGTGAACAAACTAGAAAGAAGGGAAATTGCACGACAGTTGTTGAAATGCAACAGTGTTTCACCGAGAATTTTCCTGACACTCTATGCAAGCCCTGGAATAATTTTGCATCGAACACCAATAGAAGATACTATAGCTGCAAATGCATTCTCTGATGGTAGAATAAATTAAACTTCCTTGCAAAAGATGCTAAAGATATCGCAAAGAAGTTGAAGGGAATGAATACATGTTTCATGAAGCCACTGATCCCCAAAAGAAGGAAGATTTCCATCCTTTCCTATATGTCTCATTTGATCAAATACGGGGAACAATTGACTTGAATTATTTTCAGCATGAAATGAGATTGGAGATATAATAAAGAAATGCACAGAGATATCACAGATATTCAATAATATAACAGAAATGTATCGGAGATGCAACCATAAACACAGATATACAGTAATACACGATTTCTATTAATGAAATAAATGTACAGAGACTGTAAAAATACAGAGTGAAAGACTCGCTAGAATGGTGGCAGCTTATCTCTAAGAAGAGATGTGATGGCTACTGGCATTCGCAAGATGATGATTACAATGAGGCTCTGAAGGCCTTTTTACAATAAGTAGAAATTCTAAAAACCCTAGACATCCAAAAACCTAACCCTGGGAGATGAAGTGCCAAAAGTCATGTGGGCCCCGTTTGGGTAAGTAAGTACATCAACTTCCCGGGGTCGTAACTTTTGCATACGATCTCCATTTTAGGCATGTGATAGCTCATTGGAAAGGTATCATCGAGGGGATTAATTTTGGAGGCTCAATTATGCCTTCGTCTATCATTGAGAACCTTGATCTATAAAAACCTTCATTTGGGCCCTCAAAATGGCCCCGGAAGTTAAAACCTACTAAAAATAGTAAATTGCCAAAATTGCCAGAAAGCCATTTTGAGCCATTTGGAAAAGGTGGGTGGCCACTGATATCCACCTGGATCAACAATACATGATGAAACACATTCTCCCGTAACGTTGATGAGAATTTGTGACCTCTCTCCTTCAATAAATCTAGAATCACCTCAAGTGCACAGTTCCTTACTTCTGTCTGAGGATCAAAGGTTAAATATGAAAATCCCACGAGCATAGGAAACCAATAATGTTCTGTTACATCAGTGTCTCCATCTATGCCAATAAATTCCATGGGTTTCAAGGTTCCACCTGGAATTAGGCCCTCTGCAAGCTGATCTTCACAAATACGAAGAACAACAATAGCCTTCAAGATAATTCAGGGACAAATTTTATTGTTAGAAAATCCAATAAGACAGTTGACACAGTCCATGAAGAAATCCCCAACAACCTGATCAAACTGTTCTAAAACCACTTGCTCCACATTCACAAATGCACTTTCAGCAATGGATTTGCAGGTTTGGGATACAATCAAGAGGATATTGGAAAGTGATTCCTTGGCCATGAATGCCAAGTCCATGTCCTCTATATCCCATCTTCATGAGGAGCTTCATGCCCATGTTAGTTTCATACTGAGAATAAATTGAACATGAAGAAACATCATATACCTTGGTTTGAGTTTGTTCATCCACGGTAGAAGGCTCTTTGTCTTCCATTCGTTCACCATGCTACAACTTATCCAAGAGATCATCCTTGGTTTGAAATTCAAGTGGCAATTCTTGAATAATCTCGTTGAGGACTTTTCCATGAATCTGAGATATCTCTTGAAGCTCTTGCTTCTCTTCTTCTACAACCTGCAAAAGTATCCTCAACTCTACATTTTCATCTTGAATGTTGTGATTTATCTCCTCTAATTCTTGAATTCTTTCTTCTTTCTTCGCTCCTTTTCCCATCCTACAAAGCAGTCGGCCTAACTCTGATACCACATGATGTGAAAACGGACGAGTACTTTACTCTATGCAAGTTTTCAATCGAGAATCGTTTTCTGGTGAAGTGTTCACATAAGGATTAAAGGGCATATTATTCCATGATTAACCATACTTTTAAACAATAATACATAACACACATAAACTCAAAATGGAATAAACATAGGAAAAGACAAGAGAGAGAGACAATCGATATTGGTAACAAAGTTCATCCCTAATGGGCTACGTCTTCAGACCCGCTTCAATTGGAATACAGATTTCTTTCATTCATTCTTCAAAAGATGTTGGGAGCTTCTCATAAGTGATTTCATAAGAGATGCCTTCTCCTTCAATGAGGATTCAAGAAGACTACTCACACTCATCTCTACATACATCAAGAAGGATAATACCTTACATGAATAAGCCTCTAAATGCTTAGGAGTAGTAGCATTATGGCTCTCTAAATCAACTCATTAAATCTCCATTACTCTCCCCCCTTTCAAAGGGCTCACATAAGGCATTATATAATTTTTCCTCACTCCCTCTTAAGAAAGAGCATTAATTCCTAGATCCAAAATAATAGGATCTAATTACAAAAGATGAAAAACAAGATCCATGAATGTAGGATATCAAACTATCTTCAAGCACATAACATGAAAAGTCTCAAAACCACCCAAATACTCTTCATCCATGTCCTTGATTATCTCAACCTATAATTGAGAATAATGGAAAATTGGTGTGAGGTGGTTTCTCACATAAAAACCAATTTCCATAATTACAATTTCAATGAAAAATGCATGAGCCTTAATTTCCTCACAAGTATTAATCATTTTACAAAAAGAATTAAGTGCATGAGTTTTCCAAAAGCTCATAAAGCATAATTAAATTCATGAGCATCTCATAAAAGATTAAAATAAGTGCATGAGACCTTTTCCTCACAAAGCATTAATAAAATGCACAAGAAAATAAAACTCAAAACATATAAGTTCACCACCTTCACCACTTTGCAAATGAACTTGGTGAACATAATAAAGTCCTTCCATGTGTGGAAATCCTTCCAGATCACTCGATATAACTCAAGAATACACCATATCATGACAAAAAGTAACCATCAAAACAAGTATACAACCATACCAATACCTTTGTAGCTGACCTGAAACTCTAATATGTTAACCAATAGACTTTGTTCAGACCTTTAGGGAATTTGTACCAACATTTACTCAAGCCTTCATTAGCATTTCATAGATACGTGACCTTTTCTTCTAGATCCCATGGATATTCATGCTTTCCTCCATTGTATCCCACGTACATCTGCACCTTGTTGAACTGCAACCCATAGATACCTCAGAAACTAGGGTTTTCTACAACTACGAGACTTTCTCCTTCGACCTTCCTTTTCTACCTTAGAAAATATGTTGTCACAAGAAATATAATGAATGAATAAGTGTGTGAGTGTGTTTGTGAATGACTCTTTGAGGTGTTTATATACTTGTGTTAGGTAACTCCTCTCCTTACTTTATGGATTTATTTTTGCAACCACATTACCCTTTGACTAAGACTTGTACCTAACTAGGGGCTTCTTGACCACTCTTCGAGGATTCCAACCTTACAAAGACATATCTTCCTAATCGTGATGAACCACATGGCGTACCACATCTCACCAAAAATAACATGACATACATTATCAATATATGATAGTCTTCTCTACAATTACACTTTCCTTCTTTTCCATATTCCTTGATCAACGTCGGGTACCAAAACCACACTGCCAGGGCTTCTTCAAGAGTTGACATCAATGAAAACTAAACTATCAACAAGAAGTATTTCTCATTTTGTCAAGAGTAGTTCAATGGCAATGTTATTTTTGTGCTAAGATGTCATCTTTAGAAGTATTATTCCATATTTTCATTAATGAGTATCATAATGCATCATTTGGCATGTAAAGAGAGTGAAATTGAGCCAAATTCAGAATATGGTCACATTTATGCTCATTTTTCTCATAATTTTGCAAGGAATTGAATAGAAAACTCTATATTTTAGTTTGAGCAATGGAATTGAAGAGACTCCTTCAAATTTGGCTTTGTAAGTCCATTTTATATTGTAATTTGACATTTGGAGATGATGAAGAACAATATCACTATTTAAAGGGAACTTGAATATGAAGTAAAATATGTCATCAATGATGTAGAACTTGAATTCTTTTATTTTCTATTATTTTATCTCATAATTCTTCAAATCAATCATCATTTTATGATATTTTTGATAATAATCACATCATTATTTTTAGGAAAATCACCTCAATATGATCAAGAATTACTAAGGATTATAAAATAGGTTAATAAATATTAAGATTGGTATCTAAGGATTTTTTAATCACATGGCATGGAAAGACATGGAAAAGCGTGGCATGGCAAGGCATGACATGTCATGACAAGGCAAGGCAATGTAAGGCATGGCATGGAAAGGCAAGGCATGTGAAGGAAAGGCAAGGCATGTCATGGAAAAGCACGAAATGGAAAGGAATGACATGGAAATGAAAGGAAAGGTATGGCATGACAAGGCATGGAAATAAATGGCATGGCATGACAAGGAAATACAAGGAATGGCATGGCAAGGCATGGCATGTCATGGAAATAAAAGGAAATGCAAGGCATGGTATGACATGGTAAGACAAGGCATGGGAAGGTAAGGAAAGGGATGGCATGCAAAACCAAGGCATGACAAGGAATGACATGGAAACGAAAGGAAATACATGGCATGGAAGGACATGGGATGGAAAAACATGGAAAATTAATACATGTCATGGCATGGAAATCCATGACAAGGTAAGACATCACATGGCATGGAAAGGCAAGGAATGACATGGAAAGGAAAGGTAAGGAAATTCATGGAAGGTCATGGCATGGATAGACAAGGAATAAAAAGGCATGGCATGGAAACTCATGGCATGACATGGCATGGCATATCATGGAAAGTGAAATAAAGACAAGGAATGGCATGTCAAGGAAGGGCATGGAATTTCATGGCAAGGCATGGCATGACAAGTCAAGGAAATGCATGGTAAGGAAAATAATTGCAAGGCAAGGAGAAGCATGGTAAGGAAAGACAAGGTAAGGGAATGAAAGGCAAGGAAAAAGAAAGGAAAAGATAGGAAAGAAAGGAAAAAATGGTAAGGAAAGAGAAGGCAGGGAATAGCAAGGCATGGAGTGGCATGGAAAGGAAAGGAAACGTAAGGAATGGCATGGCATGTCAAGACAAGGCATGTCAAGGAAAGACAGTGCATGGCATGGCAAGGAAAGGAAAGGCATGGAAAGGCATGGCATGGCATGACAAGGCAAGGCATGGAATGACATGGCAAGACATGCATAGAATGACAAGGAAACAAAATGTAAGGCATGGCATGACATGCCAAGGAAAGGAAATGCAAGGCAAGACAAGGCATGGAAAGGAAAGAAAAGGCATGGCATGGCATGGAAAGGAAAGGCATGGCATGGAAAGACAAGGAAAGGTGTGGCAAAAACAATATGGCATGGCAAGGAAAGGATATGCAATGCAATGAATGCAAGGCATGCATGGCATGGCAAGGCAAGGCATGACAAGGCATGGAATGAAAAAACACAGCATGATATGGAAAGAAAAGGTAAGGCATGGCATGGAATGAAAAGGAAAGACATGGCAAGACATGCCATGACAAGGAAAGACATGGCATGGCATGACATGACATGGTACGGAAAGTGAAGGCAAGGCAAGGCATGACATGGAAAGGCAAGCCATGGAATATCAAGGAAAGGAATGGCAGGGAAAGGTATGGAAATAAAAGACAAGGTAAGAGAACAAAAGTAAAGGAAATGGCAAGTCAAGGCTAGGAAAGCAAGGAAAGACAAGGCTATACAAGAAAAGAAATTAAAGGCAAGGCTAGGCATTAATCACATACTTTGTTGTGGACTCCCTGTCCACTTGGCATCTTGCACATTCATCCATGGAATTAGCTACCTTGGATTTCACACATGTGGAGTGGCTGCATGCATGTACATTCTTGGAGGGTACATTGTATGTGGACACTTGGCATTTGAATTGGTTTGATGCCTATATTTGGTGGTGTCTCCCCTTCATGAGCATTATTTGGCATGAAGGGGAGACACTACTACTATTTTTGGATGATGAAACATTTATTTGGAGAGGCTAATGTCCACATGTAGTAACATGGTCAACCATGGATTAAGAAGAGATCTAAGTGATTCATTATTATAATATTTATTTGACTTGTCATGGACTTAGTTAGAAAATAATAATAATTTATTGTATAAGAGAAGAGACTCACTCTATAAAGAAGAGTTATCTCTCTCCATTGCAAAGGGTGGATAATTTGGGTATTTAAGAGCTCTCCTCTTGGGCTACATTGTGGAACATTTTGGAAAGTTTAATCGAGAATTTGAGGTATATTTTAATTTCATGTGAGGCTTTATTGTGCATTCATATTTTATGTGTTGATTTTGTATTAAGAAACCCTTGTAACATGTTGTGATTTCCATTATAATGAACCATGCTTCATTTTGGAAAGAGTAATGTGAGGTTTCTACTCTCTTATTTCTATTGTGATTATGTTAGCCTATACGATTGTTATTATTGGTTCTTGGAGTCTTAACTAGGATGGGTCTTTAGTATTTTTTCAGATTTCGGTAATGAGAACCATTAATTGTGTATGGATTTAGCACTTAACAATATTTTCCACTATAAGAGATTTGTTAATGCATAACAAAAGTATTTATAATAAATTTAGAAAAAATGAACTATTCTTACTTACATAGACTTCATTAACACTTTAAAAAGTAATTAATCAAATTAAATAAATTCATACATTCATACACTTTGAAATTCATACATTCATTAACATAAAATGTAGATACAATGAGATTCATAAAAAATGTCCCATGAAATATGTGTGTGTGTGTGTGTGTATGTGTGTGTTCAACATCATTTGAATTGTAAATGTTTTACATAATGACACCTCGTGCCCAATATACAAAACAACAACAAGTTCCCTAACATAAAAAAATATCCATATGGTGGCATAGATACCAAATGGTGGTCACTGGTCACTCATTGACCACTTCCACTCTCTCCACCCTCATTAGCATCCTAAAAATCAATCATTCTTCTATTTCTCGAAGAAGCACCTCAAGTGATTTTGGACATGGGCGTGGTTCGTCACTCCAGAGACTGCACAAAGAAACATATTGTTATCAGTATTTTTCCATAATGAATTAAAGGAATTACAAAATGATACTTTGTAATTCAACATATGATAACTCACCGCATATGGTACTAACAATCATGATGGTGTTACACTCCTCTCTGACCCTAATCTTTCTACAATGCTTCGATGCGTCAATTAAAAGGATCAAATCATGAAATTTAAAAAAATATGCATAAATCAATTCCATTCATGATACATAAAAAAAGTATCATCAACGCATTATCTCACCATGAATGTCTTGGGCCTTGATGGAGATTCACTAAAAGATGGAGCGCTCTGTTGTACAACCCGCTCCGAGGAAACGTCTACTTTGGAAACCTCAATGGATGGCGTAGATGGAAATGGTGGGGATGGGTGGCATACATGGGTGTCCAATATGGAAGGATGCAATGGAAGAGGTGGTGCAGATGGGTGGTATGAAGGTGCATCCACTAAGGATGCATGGAATAAGAAAGATATTGGGGGAGGGAAGCGATGGACCCCCAAATACATTACAAGTGATAGAAGAACCCTTGGCATGGAGTAATGTAACCCATAATATGTGGGTGGGTTCCTAGGGAGTGGACTAGGAACAAAACTAACAAAAATATCATGAGTTTGCTTACATATTAATAATATTGAATTATTAGTAAAAAATAGTAAAATTCAACAACATAAGTACAAAATATTCGAAATTTAAACAAGATTTAAGTCTACACATGATATGTGTGATATAGGTGACTTGTCCATCCCATGTGGAAATTGCTCGACTTCGCTTGGTTCCACAACCTGTAGAAACACAAGAACATTAAAAAATTGAGAATGTCATAAAATAAAGAAATCACTATGGTGAATTTATCAAATGTGACACATGCCTATGTATGTGGTAGACCGATTGAGAAAGATGTTTCTTCTATTGCATCAGTGGTGGAGATAGACACCAATGCATCTATGGGTGTAGAGGGTCTTCTGCATGGGCATAGCAACTGCAAAACAACATACAATAAATTATCGATATAAATACACAAAATATTATATAAATATATAATGATAAATAACATAGAGATGGTTAAGATACTAACCTCCTCCAAGAATCTCTGTTGTCCATTGGTCTCAATAGCCCCATAGCAAGTATGCTCGCAACTCGAGCATCTATGAGGATCACATGGAAATCTACTATGTCCATGTGTTCTTTCCTCATTGCACTCTATTGTGCATGGTCAAGCTCCGACCTCTCTATCAATGTCACCGACAGGCACCTCTTGATGAGATAGTGCAACAAAGCTACCATGTTGCACTAGTCTCTGAGTCAATGATGATATATCCACTTGTACATGTTGCAGGCTCTCTGCAACAGGAGGATGTTGGGCATGGGGATCAAGCCTTTTCCTGGGAAGGTGAGGAACTAACATGGGATCGCTTCTAACATTCTCTCTGTCATGTGTGGACCCTCGACCCACCCCCTGGAAGTCACCAATTTCAAAGTAGTTGAGATGGTGACCCATAACAAACTTTTCCCTTAATTTTCTCAAAATATATAAAGGAATCTTCCTGTTATTGAAGGGAGGTTTATCAAATACCATGTAACACCTATCCATCCAACATTAACAAATTTTTGGGTGGATGCACCATTCAATGCAAATGTGTTTCTTGTTGACAAATGGTTGTTGTCTAATTCAGGAATCAATAAAAAGATACATGAGTTGTTTTTTTGAAATATGCAAGTATCTGAGTTGGTTTCTATCGAGTCTAGTGCAATAAAAATAAAACATTCTAGCACTGTATTGAGAAATATATGTTAATTTCCCTTGGTCACCTGCAATGACCCTCACAATGACATCCAATGAAGTGGCCAACGACTCTCTCCTAGGTTCTCTTGGGCCCCTTAATTCATTTACAATTGCTCTTAGTATGACCAATCTCTCATCAATTTGTTTCATTTTATAATATATGTTGCAATTTAATAAGGCATGAGATGTAAATCAAGTAGATTTTTTTTAATTAAAATAGAAATCTACAAAAAACTTCAATACATATATTAAGAAATTAAAAAAAAAAAACATAAAATAATCACATTTGTTGTAGTTATTTTTAAAGGTGAAATGTTAGACAATGTAAGAGGTGACTCTCTCTAAATTTTCTAGATGAGATTTCTCTATAAAATTACTAGTTTCTATAATTTAGATTCTTTTAGAATGTATTAAAATAATTGAATAAAAGTAAAAATTACTAAAAATTGGATGGCATAGGAACGTGCTAGTTCAAGTTGAGTGAGAAGCTTTGCCACATTTTTGTCCACCAACTTTGTGCACACATCCCTTAGGAAGTTGTTGTCAAGGTGAAGATTGAACACATACCCTTGTTGTTACATCCCTTTGGAGGTTTCTCAAGCTCTTGGTCTCCGGATGCCTGGAAACACTTCAGATCATGACACTTGAGATCTCTCATGGTTAAATGTATAGCCCGTAAAGAACTTCTTGGGATTTGTAAACCATTTCTCCATTGGTTAAGCAATAAAAGATTATCAATGCCCCATCTTTTATATATGTTGTGATGGGTTGTATGTGATTGATATATCTCTTTTAATATGGTTATTGACAATTGCATTGTGCATACCACCAGATTGAAACTTATATGATAAAGATGCTTCTGTCTTCAAACAAGTCTGTTGTATGTGATTGTGATTGATGTATCTCTCTTTCTATGGTTATTAACAATTGTATTGTGCAGACGACCAGATTGAAACATATATGTGCAGACCACCAGATTGAAACATATATGATAAAGATGCTTGTGTCTGCAAAGAGCAGGTCACATGATAAATGTGGTCATCGTATATGGAACTAGTAGGTAAAAAGGAAAACCTTGATGTAGTCATAGTTCTCTTGACCTTATTGACAAATCAAATTCAAACCTGCTTTAAATATAGCAATCTTTGCCTTATTGACAAATCGTACCTGTAGGCGAAAGGATAAATATGTTTATAAATTTTCATTTGAAAATTAAAATTACAGAAGCAATTTCGTACAGAAATTTATATTTCGGGCGTTCGTTGTTGCTAGGAGTGATTATTAATTAAATATATACTAAATATACAGGCATGCGAGGAGAAGATTCTGTTTAGGGAGTGCATGTGATAAATACGAGCAAAGTGATTAACCCATTCTTTTCTCATGGCTATAGGTAATAGCTTTTCTTTTCACATGTTTACAGGTATGTAAATGGTAAATACTAAAGTACATTCATAGAAACAGGTCGTTCCAGGGCACTGAGATTGCCAGTAGTTTGTTTTCATTAAAAAGACTTACTAGATCTCATCCTTATCCAGGCCTTGTTCATGTGATTTGATTAGCTTGTTTTCAGAAGTTGAAGATCGATGTCTTCGTTTTCCGGCAAGTATCAGACTTTTCTGAAGTCCGTCGGGATTAGCCAACAGATCTATTATTTTCAGGATCCAAAACACCCGAATGATGTGATTAACCATCTTGCTTATCAACCTATCGAGTTTGATCCAGAATATGGGCTCATAAGTTCTGCTTCCTGCGCTGAAATAACGACGCAGGCTATTAACCTGCGGCCAATTTCGAACACGCGTCCCGTTTCCAGTCCTCATGACCCTGACATTGCACAGTCAAATATGGAATCTTTGGGATGGCAGGAGATCATCAATCTCATTATGATCGAGCGGGAGCGGGAGGTAGGTACAGCACTCTATGGTCCATCGGTTGGTGATTCTGATGCCAATAGCCTACAAGTTCAAACTCCAGGACACAGAGAGAATCACCAAACTATGGTGTTGTCTAATTTTTTTATAACTATGCTGTTGTTTAATTGTTCTATAGTTTTTATTTCAGGATTTGTCTAACTTTTCTATAACTATGGCGTTGTCTAACTATTCTATAGTTTATATTTCAGGACACAGAGAGAATCACCAAACTATGACG
This sequence comes from Picea engelmannii, assembly GCA_009831015.1. Lineage (NCBI taxonomy): Eukaryota > Viridiplantae > Streptophyta > Pinopsida > Pinales > Pinaceae > Picea > Picea engelmannii. The sequence goes on from ML782913.1 coordinate 154,244, forward strand.
TTGTCTAACTGTTAGATATAAAGAAGATTTAATATATTGAAAATTTCTTGGGACATTTTGATTCTAAAAGTTTTTATGTTTTGGGGGTATTTTAGTTATTTTTTCAGTTTGATTTTGCCCGAAATCTGGTGATGAATGGTTGGATCTGCAGATTTGAGTGGCTAAGTTTGTATAATCTTAGTTACTTGGGAGTTTTCAGCACACTGAATTCTTTTATGCATTCAGAAAAACAATTTAAACAACAAAAAATAAAGATTTTATCCAAATTTACATAACCCAATTCCAACATCAAAACACCCAAAACACCTATCCAGATAATCCATTTTAATTATATACAAATAATAGATTTAACCATTTTTTATAATAAATATCCTAAAAATATCTTAAAAAAAAATAAATATCCCAAAAAATATTTAAAAAAATTCAAATGATTTGGTTCCAACAATTTCTCATTCGATTTGGAACCAATATCCCAAAAATTCCGTTAAAAAAATTCAAAAAGTCATTTGATAGAACGTTTACACTACGTCATCCCTAGGAAGCAGCGTATTGGTAAAACCTCAAAGTTTAGCGTTGTGAATGGTCAGTTTTCTCCGGACTCTGACATGGAATTACCGCATGCGAAAGTGCATACAGCTCGTGGAAAGATGAAAAGAAGACAGATTTGCAGGTTTCAGCTCGGAAGGGACATAGGTGAGCCGTGAATGAATTAAGAATAACTGAGACTTTTAAATGTATTTTAAGGTATGTTATTTTACATTTATTGTTTGAAATTTGGTTAAAAATTATTAGATTTTAGTGATTATGAATGATTAATTTTGTATAATCTTAGTGTTTTAAGGGTTTCAAGGGCTTCTAAGTATATTGAATTTATTTCTGTATTAACAAATAAATTTTGAACAATAAAACATAATGATTTCATGTAAATTTATATTACCAAATTCCTACCCAAAAAACCATTTCATAAAACCAAAACAGTTAAAAACACATATTTTATTTAAACTAACTACATAATGTTTATTATAACTATTGCAACTAGTTGATTAAATTTTCATGATTTAATTCTAGCTGTATTTGGTGTGTGGTTTTAGAAACCAAAGACAGTCATTAGGAAATCTTCGCTCTGTTCAAATCATGAAGAGAATTCGAACCCTAAATTCGATGTTTGATGGGGGCAGCCCTGTTGAATCGCTGCCCAATATTACATCCACGAGAGGTGAGGCTAAAGACAGTCATAGCCTCACCGAAAGGGTAAACTATCACTAATTATTTAGTTCATTGCCGACGTAGTAGATTATCTCCATTAACTCGCCATCAAATGCAGGCCAGACGAGAGAGAATCAATAAGCGGATGAAAATTTCACAGACCTTGTTCCCGGCAGCGACAAGGTACATATAATCCTCCTCGTCTTCATTTAATTTGAATTTCACATTAATTATCGATTGAATTCATTCTTTCGTTTGTGGATTTGATGGTTTACATTACTGTGGTTTGCATCATTGAGTTAATATTTGTGTGCTGTGTGTGAGTTATCAGATTAGGGGTAAGACACTTCTGCTGGAAGAAATCATAAACTATGTTCAGTCCTTGGCACTTCTGAACGAAGAAATCAATAAAAAAATATTGAAGTCCGTCAATGCAATTCATTTCTTTGCTCGATTATATGGATAAACCAATATTCGAATTCATTTCTTTGCTTGATTATACGGAGAACTTGTATTTTCAGATTCCATGAAGGTCCCGTCCGTTGTTCCTCGTGATTTTGAACATCAAATAAATGGTCTAGTTTCTGAAGAGGTAACTGTAATCTACGTTCCATTATCTTGTCTTTCGGCAGGAAACATTTGAAATATGTATTATTTCACTAGAGTCTGTATCACAGATTTGAAATATTTATTATTTCACTAAAGTCTGTATCACAATTCCCAACAGTACGAAAATGATAGAATTATTTGTCGCTAAAATCCAAAGCTGTGAAATAAATAGGTTTATGGAACTGGCATATATTATATGACTATTGGACTTGGTTCCGATTCAACATTTCTTGGTACTATAAAAATAATTATAGTACGATTCGCTTAATTCCAATCCCACACTGGTTTTAGTTGTAAAATGAAGGATCGAAATGACGCAATTCAATTTTTACTATAATAATAATCTATTTTTAAAGTTACTTAGAGATTTTTTTACTGTTTTTCTTTTTGGATTTGAACTTATGACTTTTTAAAAAGAAAGATATGTTCTTAACCATTAGGTCCACTCAAAGTGTATATATATGGAGTTTCAACAATTTTTGGTCAGATTTTTAGCAAAATTAATTTGAAAAATATATATATATAATTGATTGATGCAATTTTCAAAGAATTTTTTTTTATGTTTTATTAAAGATGTACATTTTATGAGATATTTTCAGTCTAATATTATAATTGTTGGGAAAATTTTTTTAGAAGGTTTTTATGTAGATAATTTGTATTTTTGTTAAATTATTTATATCTTTATATTTGGATAAGTCTCAAAGTATGGTGGAATGTAAGAATCTATTATATTTGTGACAAGAAAAACACTTTCTTCTAGAATGTCACACTTATACCCAAATTATATTGCAATTTGAAACTATCTTCCCAAACTCCTAAATCAACAATACTATGGTGATCTTGGACCATTTCTCTTAATCTTTTTGGAGCATAAACAAAATTCTATAAAAATCTAAATAATCTCTTACATTTCACTCTAAATGTACATCATCATCATATTTTACACACATACTTTCAATTATAAATTATGTTTTTTCCTTTTAAAAAAATTAAAAATTATAGTGTTTTTTTTATATAATTTATCTTATTATTAATTCATTAAAACAAAATAATATAAAAATATATATATTTTTTCTACCAAATTAATAATACTCCATCATAGCTAACGTATCTAGCTACATATTTCTTGTGTTATATTAAATTGTATCCAATCTAGGATTTTGTTCAATTATAAATTATGTTTTTTCCTTTTAAAAAAATTAAAAATTATAGTGTTTTTTTTATATAATTTATCTTATTATTAATTCATTAAAACAAAATAATATAAAAATATATATATATTTTCTACCAAATTAATAATACTCCATCATAGCTAACGTATCTAGCTACATATTTCTTGTGTTATATTAAATTGTATCCAATCTAGGATTTTGTTCTATTATGGTGATAAGTATCAATTAAAAATTAAAAATAAAGGTAAAAAAATAAATACAATAAATATGTGATATTTTATAAGTTGAGGAGGGTTAGCTTGAGTGATTGAGTTTTGTGAATTATAAGCATAAGTTAAGGGGTGAAGTCTCAATTTATAAATAGTATTAGGTCTCCTGAGTTGTGTATTCCACCAGTATAGCTTTATCTTAACTCCTTATCTATCATACACTTATAGGGATCAAATCCACATTGGTGAAAACCTTTTTAAAATTGAAAATAATTGATAATTTTTTCATGAAATTTCTTTATTGACATATTTATATTTATTATATTCATTTCCTGATAGATATCATTTTATTTTCCTTTTATTTTCTCTATTGTTTCAACATTTTGTTTTTTGTACTTTGTGTAATGTAACTCACTCCTAACTTTAAAAAGAAAAAAAATTCTCAAATTTATATAGGGTATAAATTTGTTTACAATAGGAAGCAGCAAGCTAAGAAAAAAAAGAACAGTGCGCTAGACAAGAAAGGACCAATACAATCAAAGACCACAGTGCTTCAAAGGGAAAAGAACAAAGACCATTATAGAAAGAGAAAGACTGGAAGGAGAAGCAAGTAAAAGCTTACAAGTGTTGTCCACAAACTACTTGAAATGGCCATTATAATTCGAAGATATTGATATAAGAGATAGGGCTCTCTTTTCCTCTATCATAGTGGTAGACCGAGAATCTCCCAACCGCTTCGCTTAGATCCCTCTTTGAGGGAGCATTCGCCTCTGTATTGTGGGATCTGGGAATGTGATGGAAGTTGATATTGGTCAAGATTTTGGACAGCTCCTACATTTTTTGCTTCCATCCTTCAATATGGACTGAATGGAGGTTGCACTTATGATTGATCCAGTCGATAATAACTCTCAAGTCTCCTAGAACATGTAATTGGTTTAAAGACCAAAAGGAAGCAAGAGTGAGAGAAGCCCATAAGCCCAAAAGTTTGGCTTTGGTGTTTGTACCCGCACCACAATTGATGAACCATTTTGTGATCCTCGACGGATGGGATTTGAAGGTGCCCCCAGCCCCACAACATAATCTGTTTGATTGTGCAGTGCCATCAAAACAAGATAAAGTGTAGCCTTCTGCCATCTTAAACTCACAAGCTTTGTAAGGGAAGGACTTTACAGTGGACGATTGCCATGAGAAGGTAGCCAAAATTATGTGTATTACCGCAAGAGAGGAGGGAGAGCGCTCATAGAAAATAACCTTGTTGTGTTCGATCCAAATCTACCAGCATACATGGGCAGCCAAATAATGCGGAGCGGATTTTTCAGTGAACCAAGAAGAAAAGCATTCAAAGATGGTGGTGTCGGTCCTAGAGAAAGTAAGAGAGAAATGTTGTAATAGATGATTCCAGACCTCCTTTGTAAAATCACAATGTATAAGAAGGTGGTGGATGTCTTCGAAGGCTCGATTGCATAGGAGACAGATCTCGGGGCCCTGCCAGCCTCTCTTACGGAGCACCTCCCAGGTGAGAATTTTTTCCTTATCAGCGAGTCAGATAAAGAGTTTGAATTTTAGTGGAATTGACCACTTCCACAACTGTAGGTGCCACGAAATTTCAACATCGATGTCCATCGTTTGTACGAGAGCCGCGTAAATGTTTTTGACGGTGATGATGCTAGAGGCATCTCCTCCGACCCATAGGAGCGAGTCCTGTGCATCTATGAGAGAGATTTTGGCGCATTTTAATGCAGTCGTGAATGAATCCCATTCGGTGGCAGTCGATCCGCTGAGGTACAGATTGCTACTATGCAACCAAAGGTTAGGGAGAGGGAGGGCGCGGGCCGCCACTTTCATTTGCGCCAAACACCAGAGGTTTAAAGATCCAAGCTGTGATCTAAGAGACGGAGAGAGAATCGAATGATTCTCCATTCCAAGGATCTTGTCCCTTCCAAGTTTGATCTCAGAACGATCCTGGCTTCCACCAGAGCCAATGAAGGATCACCTGAGAGGAAGACACCAAACCCTTCCAAAAGGGTGAAGCCCTCTTCTGTAATAAAGATGTCTTTCATAGCCAGGTGAGAAGGGGCAAGGAACCTAGGTATTTATCCATAATAACTCGGTGCCATATGCTGTCATGAGTGACCGCTCTACAGAATCAACTAGATAGAAGGGTCGTGTTGAATATAGATAGGTTCTTGAGTCCCGATCCCCTTTCTCTTCGAGGTCTAGACAGAGACAACCAGCTACAAAGATGGAAGCGGCATTTTCCAGCATGGTCATTCCACAGGAAATTAAAGGAGAGTCTTCGAAGAATAATAATGATCTTGTTGGGGATCCGCTCCAGAGTCATCCAATAAAAAACAAGACTTTCTAGCATCGATTTGACCAGGGTAAATTGCCCACTCAGGGACAACCATTTATTACACCAAAAGCCAATTCTCCTTTCAAAGATTGCCACTAGCCAACTCCAATCTGCAGAGGAGGATGCTCCCGGCTTCAGCTGGTAACCAAGGTACCTGAATCCATCAATCAGATCAAAAAAGGAGAAGGGTATGGAGTCTTTGAGGATAGAGAGCTCGGCCTCAGATAATCCCCAAAAATGGACAGTGGATTTTGAGAAATTAATGGGCAGACCCGTTATAGAACAGAAGAGTTGTAGCAAGTCCAGAATCTCCAGCCACTCCGCGAGATCAGCTTTTGACATTAGGAGAATATCGTCAACAAACATAAGGTGAACAATCTTGATGAAATTTGGTACCTTTATACCAGAGATTCGGTGCTCGGATATGATTTTAGAGAGGAGAAGGCTAAGGCCTTCCATAATTAAGATAAAGAGGTAAGGAGAGAGTGGGCATCCTTGACGGAGCCCCCTCACACTTTTAAAAAAACTAGTCGCCTCCCCATTTATGAGCACTGCGAAATTAGCACTAGTGACAAAGGACAGAATCGAGTCAGTGAACTTGTCTCCAAAACCCACTATGTGTAGGATTAGTCTCAAAAACTCCCAATCAATGTTGTCAAAAGCCTTTTTGAGGTTGATTTTCATGACCAACGCCTTTAGATTTTTCTGTTTGATACTTTGGATTCTCTCATGGGATGCTCCAATGGCATCTTGAATTCTTCTGCCCTTTAAAAAACCCAGTTGTGCAACTGAAAGACTCCTTTCCAGAAACGGATTAATCCAGTTAGATATAACTTTTGATATTACCTTGTAAATGAGGTTGCACAGGGAAAACGGTATGTAGTCATTGAAGGAGACCGAATTGTTTTCTTTAGGTATCAAGACCAGGAAGGTGGAGTTAAGGCTTCTAGAAATCTTTCCTTTGATGCGAGATTCCTCCACCATCTGGAGGAGATACGCTCCAACGAGATTGAAATAGAAAGTGAAGAATTCAGTCGTCCAACCATCGGGCCCTGGACTCCTCTCTTTTTTGAAATGGATCAAAATTTCCTTAAGATCTGGTAGAGTGACAGGCTTGTAGAGGCCAGTAGCTTCAGCAGCTGAAACCATCTGTGGAAAAAGGCTAGTAGTAGAAAATTTCTCTAGGAGATTGTGGCTACTGCTGGCTTTGAATAGATGTTCAAAATGTGAGACAGCCTCAGCTTTGATTGCCTCCTGACCACGTAGAAGCCCATCACTTTCACTTTTGATTGACCAAATTAATATTTTGTTCATGTTGAAGCTTGCCACTTTGTGAAAAAACTTTGAATTGGAGTCTCCCCATTTTAGCCAGGTCGCACGGCTGCGAAGTCTCCAACGCTTTTCCTCCTCACGCAGAATGGAATCCCTACTACTCTCCAACGCCTTTAAATTAATAGAATCCTCCATAGACAGGGCGGTTGTGGTTGAATTTAAAATGAGTTGCGTAATCTCAGACTCTAGATTTTTCAGAAGGGACGCCTCCATTGCCTTCTTAATTTTACACCAAGATTTTGATTGAGCTTTTAGAACCTTCAATTTCCAGACAATTCTTAACTGTGGGTTTATTTCACTTTGAAAGCATGGGTCTATCCAAACAGAGTGAACTAGAGCAGAGTAGTCAGCAAAGGAGAGCCAATGGTGATTGAACTTGAAGGGAAAGGAATTGTGCAGAAGGGGAAGATTCAGCTGAAGGAGAATGGGAGCATGATCGGAAAAGAAAGGGAGATCCACCCACGAGGATGGGAAGCCTGTGGAAGACAAGAAACCGTCATAGATTAAAAAACGATCGAGTCGTATGGCAATAGCCTCAGACCCGAACCTCCCATTTCACCAAGTGGGGACTAGTCGAGCTGGCAAAACATCGATGAGGTTCTTGGATGTAAAGAGATCTCTGTAGAGAGCTTCGCCTGGACCAGATGAGAAGGCACCTCCCTAGTGGTCATCTGCTAAGAGAACGATGTTTATATCACCGCCAAGTATGAGGTTCGGAATGGAAAGAATACCACTGTTTGCTAGGTGAGTCCAGAACTGCGGTCTGACCTGGCAGGGGTCGTAGACATTTAAAAACACCAGCTCCTGGTTGGTAGCTAAGCAGTGCCCTACCAACAGAATTCCTCCACAAGTCAGGAAGTGTTTCAAATCAAAAAGATCGAGGTCCTGAGCCACCAGAAGGCCACCGGAGTTGCTAATGGAGTTAACAGCCGCTATGACCCATGAAGAGAGAAAAAGGTGCATGAAATCTCTGGATTTTTTATCAGCCGAGAGGGTTTCTTGGAGAAAGATGACATCCGGTTTCGAGTGCTCTAGCAGTATTCGGAAGGAAGCAGCCTTGAGGGTGCCTTCGATCCCTTGTATGTTTAAGGAGATCACAATCATTACTTAGATCGTGCCAAGGCCTTCATAGCTCTAAGGGCCTTTCCATCTTGTGAGGGGACGACAGGAGCGGTTTGTTGTGTGCTTGAGAGCTCCTTTTTCTTTCTGGAACTTCTCTTCTGAAGTGGGGAGAGTTCTACGCCTATTCCTCACGACCATGCAAAGGTTTTGTCGTCTATTTCAGTGTGTTGAGTAGATGAAGTACCATCTTCTATAGATGGAGTGATGAGCTCTTTTCCCCGATAGATTGGTAACTCTGTGGCGCTGTTCGAGAGAAACTGTGATGAAGTCGAGGAGCTCAATGCTTCCAATAGGATATCCTCTTCTTCATCAGGCTATCTATAACCAGGGAGAATCGCTGGGGGGTATTCTGGTTCGATGGAAAGGATAGGAGGACTGGGTTGCGTGGTCAGCAGGGAAGGTGGAAGAGGGAGCGTAGGGGGAGAGGGGGCAGGGAGAAGTGTAGGATAAATGGTAGTACGAAGGGAGTTGTCAGGATATGGAGTCAGGGAAGAGGGAGGTTGTGGCAACTCCGCTTCAAGAAGAGGAGGCTTAGAGCAGGAGGGGGAAGAGAGCCATTGAGAGCGATTGACAGTTTACTTTTTAGCAACAGTGAGTGAATTAAAAAGAGTGGGGCACAGTTGAAACAGCTTAGACGTCAGAGGTTCAGGTTGTCCAGGTAAGGAAGGGGAGGGAGGTTCAGGGGGGGTAACCAAGAACTCAAGGGAAGGATCAACATCCATAAAGTCGGGAGGGTTTAGGTGTAGGTCAACATCATCAAAGGGGTTGATCCAGGACTTACCAGGACAGTTATGGAGAAGATGGCTAGTTTAACGGCATCGATTGCAGTGGAATGGGAGTCCAATATAGTCCAAGTTTTGTAGTAATTTCCGTCCTCTCCATTCGATATCTAGAGTTTCCGGTAGACCAACAATTATGTCCATCTCGACCAGAACTCTGCCCATTTTCCTCAAGGAGCCCATGAGTGACTTTGTATCAAAATCAATGAACTTGCCCAGGGAGTCAGCTATAGCTCTAATGGCTCCTTCATTCCATAGATGGAGTGGGAGACTTGGGAGAAACACCCAAAGATGTCTAAGTTGGAAGTAGTCAGTGTCTGGATTGAATGTCATTCGCCAGCGCTTGAGCATGAGGCTGCTCCCCCCAAAGACCCATAAAGAAGATAGTAACAGTGAAGCATCTTCAAGAGATCTATAGTAGAAGCAGAGCCAACCTTTTTTTAAGGTACAGGACATCCGGGGAGTAGCCTAAGAGCGGAAACCATTTAATCTTTATCCAGTCCTCCATAGGTTGTGAGCTCAATCTTTTGTAAGATATACGACCTACTAGAGCACAGATGGACATTTTTCAAAGGTCTTCTAAGCCCACTCCATCGCCCAGCACCAAACGCTTGGTTCTTCTATTTGATTTCCACTCCTTGTGACCATAAGATGCAGCTCGGTGAGGGGATGGAGGGACTCTTTGAATGTCTCGAAAGGTAGGTCGGCTAGGACAGTTAGGAGGTAAAGAGGTGTTGGAGGCAGGGAGGAGCCTGTCAGGAGCAGGTGGAGAGGTTCTCGGGATAGGAGCTCTTTTCAGTGGAGGAGAGCCTATCCCAACAGAGAAATCAGCGAGAACGGAAAGGTAGTTTGAAATGGGCTTGGAGGGAAGAATCGATAGCTTTTTTTTCCAGGGAGTCCACTTTATCGAAAAGACCCACCTGTTTCCAGATGAGTTCGTCGGTTGGGTGCATGAGAGTATTTGACAGAGAGTCCATTTTAAATAATGGCTAAGGCACCACTACAGGCCCACTGGAAAGAGTTGAACAACGAAAGGGAGAGTGCGGGCCAGTGGGGAGGAGAAAAAGTGAGGGAGAAAGATGATGATTATACGTTGTTGGTCAGGGGAGCTCGGGCCTATCAAAGTTGAAATAACCAATCCCTGTCTGGACTAGATGACAAAAAAAGAGACTGAGAAAGACGGTCTGAAAGCAGACAATCCCAACGCACTCAAAACCGAGACGGACCCGGGAAAAGGAGTAATATGGGTCACTGACAGGGTAGCTAGGAAAACAGAGACCTGCAACTAGGGGAAGGACTAAGAGGTCCTAAAGATCTGGGTACCTGGTTCACCTCCATATCCAGGTGTCTGGTTCGCCTCCATCCATAGTATTGCCTTTCATTTTTCGGTTTCATTCCCACTCCTACCTTGAGCATACTATCATTGATATCTTCATTAAATAATTGTTTAAATAAATGGAACTTGCTCATTTTTTAGTGTTTTATCACTCAAATGAATGCACTATTAAATTTTTTGCATTAT
>ML782913.1:164597-200847 GCA_009831015.1 Picea engelmannii
ATATGATGATGTTCACTCATTCCCTAATTGAAGCTTCTAGGGACCAGGGGCCATGAGAAATGCCACAAACAAAAAAAATACCATGTACAGGAGATCATTGTTCCTAGAGTGGGATATGGGATCCAATGTGAGATTTTGTGCACTAGAGGTGGGGTTTGCATCACGATTAGGCGGGGATCATAGGAATTGTTCCTTAAATTAAGATTCATGAGTTGGCACTTTAAAGTGGAACTTTACCATACAAGTGGCATAGGGATGTGATTATAATTTTTTGTGTAGTAGTGATGAGTATCAAGGCCTTGACCATAGTCAAGAAAGGAAAATAAGAGCCTTATACAATAATGGATCTCCAATTCTCATTGAGCATGAACATGACCTCAAACCACGACACAATCCTTATAGAATCAATATTTGGAATCCATGTGGAATATGGGTACCATTATCAGGTATTATTGCATGCTAGGGATGGTCTTAAGGAATCAACCATGTTGAAGGAAGGAAAATAATTCCCTTTATCCCTAGATGAAGCCTTTAGGGATTAAGGGTAATAAACAATGCCATAAAATACATATCATCTTCTCTATAGGGTAGTAGCATATTGATATCATTACGATGTTTTATGCATGAGGGATAGGTCTTGAGGCCTCAACCATGGTTGACGAAGCAATCCAATGAAGAAGAACCTAAAAAAATATTTTAAGTCTAATGTGAAATGGTCAAGACCTTGAACTACAACATAGGCCCTCTAAAAGGGATATTTTACATATGAGTAGGATACATGAACCATTAATATATTTTTTGTAGTATGAATGAGTCTCAGGGAGATATGCATGATTAGGGGAGGAAAATTGTTACATGTCAAAATTCCTCACTTCGATAATATCCCATTATCATTATCATAAGTGTCACAAGTGTCCCAAATATCGTATTTTTGTCCTGCATATGTTGCATTGAAAATAACACCATAAGAACACTTGATACACCCTCTAAGACACGTTAGAAGACGAAAAAACATCATTTGGAAAGCTTACACAATGTTTTTCCTTGAAGAATGATCATCTTAAACGAATTTTTGGACATCAGCGCTCTCCTACTCACATTCATAGAGCACTAGTGCTCCTTGTCCACTTAGTAGGGAGCACTGTAACGCTTTGTTTCTAGCTTTAAGGGAGTGTCAATTGGCTGAGAGAATCTTGGGAAGAAACCCCCCTTATCTCTAAGTACAAATAGAAATGATCCAAGTTGGTTTGTCTCGAATCCAAGCTTTAGGATGTATCTAATGGAGATACCACAATTGATGGAGTCATATCCTCAACTTAGTTCAAACATAACTAAGGTGGTTGAGTCTCTCAAAGCCTATAAAAGGAGGCATTCTCATGGTGAAAAGGGGACGAATATCAGCAAAAAGTATTTCCATTCTGATCGTGGATCTTTTGAGCAAGGGGTTGGACAAGGAAGACTTGGAGAGGTTGTCACATCTGCATCTATAGACTGTAAGTGCCTTGTAATGTTCTCATTAATATATGTTTGGCATGTTTCCTTCAAGTTTGTGTATGATTGCATAGGCTTGTCTCTTCTTGATAAATCTAGTTTAAACTAATCTTGGTAGAATAGGAAGCATGCATTGTCTTTGTTGTCTATTGAATTGCAGATCTCATTAAAGGGCTTGAAGATCAAGTTTTGCCTGGACCAAGCAAGGACAAGCTTCATAGAAAGGTACATCATACTTTCTTCCTCTTTTTCCTTTAACTAGTTTAGCTACATTTAAAGGAATGCCATTGTTCAATGTTAGCATTTTTTTGTCTTGGTCATAGGGGTATAGGATCCAAGAGGACATTCACCTGTCTATAGGAGAATTTTCCTACAACAGATGTTGGCGACTCCATTGGGGATCAAAGCTTTCAGTTTTGGTTTCTTTCCTTAGTTTTGTATTACCTTCTGCAGATCTTCAGATTCTATTCACTGTATTTTTTTCTCTTTTATACATCTGTTGCTAGTCTTAAAGTCATCTCACATAGAATGGTGATCAAGCCTTCCTGATTTTTTATTTTCTGGGTTGGTTCTTTTTCTTTCTCAGAAACATGTTCCCTTTTTCCTTTATAGCCAAAGCATTGATTTCAGCATCGACGCTCCCTTGCAATGCTTTAGGGGGTGTTATAGCGCTCTGGTGTTTATATAACCAGAGCACTGATTTTTCTCCTTTTTGAAAATTTGTTGAATACCTGCACTGGGTGTAATTGTTTGGGTTCTTCTTTTAGCTCAGGACTTGTTCTGTCAGCTTATGTCTTCTATTAAACCTGCAACATGTTTCTTTTTAATACTTTTGGATCTTAGTTTGGATCTTTTTAAAGTATTTCCTTTTTACAAAATCACTCTTTCTCTTCGATATTTTGGGTTCATTTTTTTATGCTTTCTCATTCATCTGATTGTTTGAAGGTTATTACAAGGAAACTCAATGATCTATTTACTTTTCTAATTGGTCTTTGATCTTCGTTTCTTTCCAAAAAAAAATCTCAAGTATGTTTTATTGTTTTGGCATTCTCTTTGAACATTTTAGTTTTGGTTTTGCTTCTTATTTGATTGTTGTGATAGTGTTCTTTTTGTTTGTATGATGCTTGCTTCCTATTGTCTAAAAACCACAATAGTGAAATATCATTATTGGCATAAGAAGCATTAAATCAAATCAATTCATATTCATAATCAATTCATATTCATATTCATAAGTATCAAATCAATTGATACTTTTTTATGATTGGTTTTTGGATATTAGAAACAATTTCTGAATAATTTAGCATTGAATTGGATTCTTGCTGAAAACAATTGCATGAAATTTCTGCATTTTTGTGCTTGATAGTGAAATAAAGAAAACTCTTCTCCTTCTCCTAAATAGAAGTTCATCGAAAGAAAACGCGTTCTTATCATTCTTTTTCTTCTTTGGGATTAGAGTCATAACATCATCAGTTTCACTCTCATTCACCTATGAGTAAAGAAAAACCACTAAAATCAACGCTAATTAAAAATCAATCTAGAAACTTTTTCTTTTTAGATTCTTCCACCAACATTAGACTAGGATTAGCGCTTTGGATTAGGTTGTGGGTATAACTCTCCAAAGAATTCAAAAAAAACTTAGCATCTTGCGATAGGGACAGTAAATCCATTTTTTGTATAAGCATAGCTAGGATCCCCCTCTCACATAGGGGTTACGCACAAGGTCATGTTCGGGAGAGCCACATATATTATCCCTCCGAGGTTTAACCGTTCATAGTAGTAAGATCATATTTTGGGGGTTCTTCTTGAGGTCCAAATGTGTTCGTTTGGTCTTAGTGCTTCATGAATTTCAAATCCATTCAGGCTCCTTTGCAGTTCTACCGGTCCACTTGTCCTCAGTTCTCTTGAAGGATTTCAGACTTGTTATCCTGCCCATACATTCAGACTTGACTGTCGACTGTACCTACCCAAAGGATGACTGTGAGTTGGTGTCCTTAGTAGCCATAATATTTAGGGTCCTCAAACAAGGTGACGGTGAAGGGAAGTCTTCACTGTACCTGGAACAATCGTTGGTCAAACTCACTCGGGCTCCTTGGAGGGTAAATCCATGATTATTGTGTGGAATCTTGCACCAAGGTGTAAGTCTGTTAAGCAGGTCACCAATGTAACTGTTCCACCCACTCATATCCTATCCCATTATCAATTTGATCACATGATGTTGGATTCATCACCACCTAGTATGGTCATTGAGAGAAGGTTTTGTTTGCTTATTGGTTCTTCTAGATTTTTTAGCGTGTTCTATTGGTTTACTTAATCATTTTTCAAGATTGAGACTGTATATGATAAAGGTTTTCGTAGATCACGTAGGATGCAATGGTTTCCTCTGAAAGGCTATGAACCCTCACCTCCTAATTCAACTAAAGACATTTACCGTGAAGAGGTACAAAATCATTCAAACGCTGGGAGAGTTGCTACTCCTTTGTTAAGAAATCTAGAAATCTCCTTGGTTACGGTCGAGGATCCCATTCCTCATATTATCCCTGTTTCAGAAGCTCCTATCGAACCCTTCGATTGGAATCGTTCGGTAACATAATAGAAGAGGAAGATCGACGTATTTCATTGAGGCCATATACCAAAACAAAGATGGAAGACACACAACGTGATTATGATGAGTACACAACTCCTGTCCGGTCTACTGGCATGGTAAATCCACAACATAAACATGTTCATTCCATATGGAGGACTCCATTAGAACGTGATATTTATGAACATTTCAAATTTAGTCGATGACCTCTTGATCCTCATCACCCTATTTCCTCTTCCACTGCTAAGGCAGGACTGTCTAGTAGACTATTGATCATCCCATCGATCAAGTAGTCAATCATGTTGCTACATCAGCATAAATCCAACATAACATTGGATTCATAACACCTAATCATGCACAAGGTACTTCGACCATTACTCCCACCACTACACCTTTTCAGACTACAACTCCTTGTCTTCCACAAAATCCTGTTGGAACACCAATACATAAGAAAATGCAAACCCCTGCCATACACACACAATCAACTATAGGACAAATCTATACTGGGGGGCAACCATCATCTAGTGGGCTTGTCCCTTCTGTTGGACAACCACCCTTGCACATACTTTCTGAGGGACAACCCCCTTTTATTCATCAAACCACAGTTGTCACACAACCTATGGCAGGGGGGAAACCCCCTTTTGTTGGAAATTTTTCAGTATCTTGGTGATCACCTCAAGGAGGTATGTTTAATCAAACTTACCAAAGAGGGAAATCATACCATAACCCATAAGGAGGAGTACCAAACCCTATTCCTTCTAGATTGTATTTTGGACAAGCTTATCCGGGTGTCCCAAATCCCACCTGGGGTCCTCAAGGAAAACAATCTTATCCTCCCTTAGTGTCTAATGTTTACCCTCTGTAGGGACAAACTGTTTACCCTCCTCAAGGAAAACCTGTTTATCTCCAACAACCTAATCAACCGACTTATACTCCTCATAATCAACCGTGTTTCCCTCCACTCATGAGCATTCCTAAACAACAATTGAATCCTATCTATACTACTCAACAACAACCATCTATTGGAGGGGCTATTGGATACAATTATCCACCTCAACCATTTTATGGCCCCACTGGTGTCCCTATGCCACATCAGTATCACCCTTAAGTTAATCGACAACTACCTTTCCTTTCCACGCTAGATCTACCATATTTGTCTTAGTTGACAAATGATCCCATATTACATTTTCCTTTCTGGTCGGTAATTCCTGCTAAATTACCTTCTGACATCCCTAAATTTGAAGGTAAACCTAGGGAAGACCTTGACAAACATGCTATGGAATTCCATCTATGGTTTTCATCAAACTCACTGATGGATGATTCTATACGTTTGCGTCTTTTCTAGCACACACTCATGGGCTCGACGACCAAATGGTACATTGAAATTAAACATGGTACCTTTCAAGATTTTAACTCCCTAGCTATGGATTTCCTCACGCATTTTTAATTACCCATCCATTACAAGACTGGTACAAAACTCTTAACCTCACTTAATCAAATGAACTCCGTACATATCTCTGATCACATTCATGAGTGGAGATCACGATGAAGGTTGATTAAAGAGACCATTCCTGACCAGTTATTGGTTGAATGGTTTACTAAATCTCTTTTACCCCCAATTGATCGTGACGTCACCATGGGTGGTGTGGTCATTGAGGATTGCTTGAGCTCATTATTTAGATTTGGTTTACTCCCAATCTGGTACATTGTATGAGTTGATACCAAATGCTCCCTGTACTTCTACCGATCCATCCAAACCATCTTCCATGGCACATACGGATGGAGTCATCGATACTGTCAAAACCAAATCTTCATCACAGTTGATCTAATCAACTAATTTCTTTGTTTTTTCACTAGTCATCGGTTCGAATTTACTCTCCTCTACCTCCCCACCGACTCAAATACTTGAGGTGAATGCAGTCCAATTTGCCTCTTCACAACAATTCGAGGGAAAGAAGAAAACGGAAAAATAAATCCAAAATTAATAACAATAATAATGAAAATCCAAAAACACAAACTACACCACATGCTCCTAAAAAGAAACCACAATTAAAACTGAAATTCCCACGTCTCATTTGTGGTGACGATCATTACCCCCGAGACTATCCTCATCGCGATGAAGTTGAAAAACTTTTCAAATGGAATTCCCAACCTATTGTGTTTACACATCCTTTTCCTCGGCAACAATCCATGGTTTCTCAAGCCCCTGCCCCTCTAGTAGGGGAAAATCCCAATCATCCTCCTAGTGAGGAAGCCTCGTCGAGTGCTCATATTTATATGTTCAATGGGATCTATTTAAACACTCGCACCACAATGTATGACACACCGGATAAACCTAATAAAGAGAAGGTCACTTACGATACCCCACCAGATCCATCTCCCACCACCATTAGTCCTCCATCTGGGTCACTTTAGATTGAGAAACGCACTTTAGAATCTATTTTACGCCCTCCCAAGAGCACTATTCACAGATCAACTTTTAATCCTAGTTCACATGCCACCCAAAACTGCAACATTGTTGAATATTTGGCTCAAGCACCATGTGTTATGTCTGCTCTTGAATTTGTACAAAATTTTCCGAGTCAACGTAGAACTCTCTTGGCCGCCATCGGTGCAATCGATCCTGAGTCATCAAATAATATCACATTTAACCTTGATAACTTCAAGTCACGCCTTTCTCACCATCTTCCTTTTCAAATTGATGTAGTTTTACATAACCAACACATTCACCGCACCATACTAGATGAGGAAGCTTACACTTGTGTCATGTCGTTATCCTGTTGGAAAGGATTAAAATCACCTGTGCTTAACCAATCCCCTACAATGTTACGAGCATTCTATGGGAGGGGTTTTTTTCCTCACGAATTCCTGCAGTCCTTAGCCGTTCAGTTGGGAGGAAAGACTATCTCTGTCGATGTAGAGGTAGTAGATTGTCCCCTTGATTACAACTTGTTGTTAGAAATAAGTTGGTTTTATGCCATGACTGTCGTTGTTTCATCGGTGTTTCGATGTGTACAATTCCCCTATGAAGGTAAAATTGTCACTATCGACCAGTTAGATTACTACACCCCCGACACTCATACTCCTGCCAACAACAATATTCCTTTCTTGGGAGATAGTAAGATCACTTATGAAAGTGTTGTTGTAGTCCTTTTAAAATATTCTTCCCTTATGGGTACTTTCCCTGCACCACTTCCTCCCACCACACAACACATTTCCACGATCAATATGATCTCGACTATGGCATATCAATATTTTGAATCATCTGATCTCTGGGTTGTGCCTAGTCCTTTGGAATTCAATGCAATAGGTGATGTTATGCCACTTAGTCTTGTTGAAGCTTCATATGATGCTATCCAGTGTGCCTCTCCCTCTTTGGATGACCAACATCTATTGGCATCCAACACTTATTCGTTTCCATCTTAGTTGGATTCCTTATCTTCATCTTTCGACTACATCCTACAAATTTTTCCATTGGACGAATCCATTATGGAAATTCTTAGTATCAACGAGGTACCTGAGGATAGAACCAACATCGATCATCTTTTCTTCCTAGTCTAGATGAAATTAAGGAAGATATACACTCTATCTTCCCCCCCCTCGATGTTGTCGATTCTCTCCAATCTCTTATACTTACCCAAGATACTACTTCCGAGGGGAATTTAGGAAACATCTCTTCTACCATTACTATCGATATTTCAATCAAATAAGGTATCATGGGAAATTTTCATCTTGGTTCTAATTGTTTGCCCGAGGAAGTGAAGGCTTACACCGGTTTATTTAAAGAATTATGCGATGTCTTCGCATGGAGTTATGAGTAAATGTCAGGGATCGATCCATCAACCATTGTGCATGAGATAAAAAATTACCCAGGCATTAAACTGGTATGAAAAAAAATTCCCCCGGTTCATCCTAAGAAAACCACGGCCATAAAGGAAGAAGTTGCAAAATTGTTGATGTCTGGATTTATCTATCATGTCCCCTTGACGGAATGGGTTTCTAACATTGTTCTAGTTGCTAAAAAAAAGGAACCATTTTTGTCTGTGTCGATTATAGGGATATCAAAAAGGCTTGTCCAAAACACAATTACCCTACACCCTTTATCGACCAAATCATCAATAATTGTGGGGGAAGCGGTATATTTTATTTCATTGATGGATTCTCAGGGTATAACTAGATCGATATTCTACCAGTTGATCAACATAAGAAAACCTTCATCTTCCCTTGTGGGACGTTCTCTTATCGAAAGCTACCCTTTGGCCTTAGAAACGTTGGTGCTACTTTCCAGTGAGCCATGTCGTATGATTTCCACGATATCAAACATATTGTGGAGCCTTACCTCGATGATTTACCCATTCATTCATCTACTCGATAAGACAATATTGGTCATTTACAAGACATTTTTCTTCGATGTCGGTTTTACCATATCCATTTGAAACCTCACAAGTATATCTTCGTTGTCTAATCAGGTCGACTCCTTGGATTCATCATCTCCAAATATGAGATTAGGGTGGATCCCTTGAAACTCAAAGTTATTCTCGCTTTACCCCCTCCCAACAACCTGACCCAACTACAAATTTTTCAAGGGAAAGAAAACTTTATTTGTCGTTTCATATGTAATTACGCCGAACTCACTAAAGGATTTATGAGATTGTTGCATAAAGACACTCCCTCCATCTGGGATGACACTGCTCAATGCACTTTTAATGATCTTAAGCATGCATTAACCCATACACCTCTCTTGTAGCCTCTAAATTTTTCTCGAGACTATATCCTTTATTTGGTTGCCTCTACTTCCACTATTGATATGGTGTTAGTTCAAGAGGATCCTAACGGTGTTGAACATGTGATCTATTATGTGAGAAAGAGTTTATCCGATATCGAGCTCCAATATTCACACGTTGAGAAGTTGGCTCTGGCAGCCGTCATTGTCGTCTAGAGGTTTATCCATTACATATTGTTACACACTACCACGATCATTGAAGACTCCAACCCCATGTACCATATCCTTACACATCAATTCCTTGTGTGCAAATATTCGAAGTGGATTATTATTCTTCAAGAATTCGATCTCGAGTTTTCTAAATCAAAAGCTAAAAAAACATTGGTTTTTGCGGAACTCATTTGAGATATTCCCCATGCCGATGAAGATACTGAGCCCAACGATTCTGTTCCCGATGAATCTATGTTCCTCATTAGCACGTCAGGCCCTTGGTATGGAGATATTATTCTCTATCTTCAAACCCAATGTTTCCAGCCCAATATTTTCAATGAAGAACGTCGTCGTATTCACCACCATTCTAAATGCTACCTTATCAGCAGTGACACTTTGTATCATCGCGGTATTGATACTTTCTTACTACATTGTTTAACCCATGATGAGGATAAATGATTTTTGAATGACTGTCACCTTGGAGCTTTTGGCGATCATCTTTCTGGGATGACTATAGCCCAGAAAATCTTACGTGCCGGTTATTTTTGGCCCTTCATCTTCAAATATTGTATTGAGGTTGTCAAAATATTCCCACACTATCAAGTCTTTCGCAAAAAAGGCACGAACCCACCCTAATTTTTTTCATCCCATTATCACCATCGACCCATTTTCCAAATGAGGCATTGATTTTATGCAATGTAATCCTACCACAGCCAGTGGGCATGGTTATATCATTGTTTCCATTTCACTAAGTGGGTTGAGTCTATAGCCACATTTATTAACGATGGCCATACTGCAACTCTCTTTTTTTTTTAACCACATCATCACTCGCTTTGGTGTCCCACAAGCCATTGTCACTGATCACGACTCACATTTTCAAAACCAGATGATGAGTCAGTTGCATGTCAAGTTGGATTTTCTCCATGAAAACTCATCCCCCTACTATCCTCAAGAAAACAAACAAGTTGAACCTATCAACAAAGTCCTTAAGAACATGCTTCAATGCATAGTGGGGAAAACAAAACCTCTTGGCACCTGCAACTTTTCTCTGCCCTATGGGCTTACCACTCCTCAGTGAAAACCGCAACTAGATTCACTCCATTCCAATTGGTATATGGCGTAGAAGCAGTGTTACCATTTAAGTGTGAGATCCCTTCATTGAAACTCACTGTAGAACTCTTGCCTCACACCTCTTCTGAAGAGGAACGATTCCTATATTTAACTAACTTGGACGAAACATGTCGCGATGTTTCTCTCGTCAATGAGACGTATCAAAAATGAATGAAAAGTCAATATGACTAATCCTTTCAACCTTGTACTTTCGCAGAAGGAGACCTAGTCCTCGTTTATGACCAATATCAAGATAACATAGGGACATGAAAGTTAGAACCTCTGTGGCATGGACCCTATATCGTAAAATGTGTATTACATAGAGGTGCCTATGAGCTAGTTGACTATAATGGAATATCTCACACTGAGCCCCGAAATGGGCTTTACCTAAAAAAGTACTATGCATATAACAACTGGCATGTTTTCTTTGTACATTATTGTACTATATTTTTTATTTTGTGTGGATTTTATCTTGCGTGTACGAGTTTTGTTTTAGCCTCTTATACTTTGTCTTGTGATTGTGTGCGCAGATGACATCTCCCTTTCCCATCTTTGTCAGGTTTGCAGATGGCACTAGTTGACACACCCAGAACATTGCTTTAGTAGCTTGGGTCATTTACCACTCTAATGAGTTGGTGAGTTTACGAGGAATTTTCCCTAGGATTGGCAATCAATAACATTGAAGAATATCATTCCATCATCAAACTTTTAACTGAATCCTCCTCTCTAGGTATATCTCATATGATCATCAACCTAGATTCTCAACTCATGGTTTATCATCTTAATCGAGCTTATGCCATTCACAACCCTGTCCTTTTAAGTCTCCACCTAAAATTTTTTCATCTTGAAAGAGTGCTTGAATTTATACAATACAGACATATACCGAGAGAACTCAACACAACATCGGATTTGTTAGCAAATTATATTTTGTATCGGTATCTTGCGCCTAGATAAAAAATTTAAAAGAAAATGAATCAAATGTACATTAAAAACATCACATAAGATAAATTGTAACATGATAGGCACCAAAAAACTAGGATATATATATATATATATATATATAATGCGTGATAGCAAAAGTTTGTTTACATAAAAAAAAGTACATAATAGGGAAAAATATGGGCCCTCGTGCCCATGATATAATCATGAAAGACTACAAAATATATGGAGGATCTTAGTCCTCTTGCACCACGTTGTGCTCCGAGAAGCACACTAATGCATGATCCACTCATCGGAGCAACTGGTTCAAACTCTCAAGAACCCCTACTGTATGTATCTACATATGAAGAGGTACATATCGCCTCCTGAGAAGTGGGACACCCATAGTGAGACCTTGGAGGTTCCTCTCGACCTCCCAAAGTCCTACCACTTCCACCTCGTGCTCCATGACTATCTTCACATCTTCACGACACCCAAGTGCCGACATATCTTTCAGACGTGATGCACCTATGTTTGCATGATGAAACAAAATATCTTTTAGATCCCTCTTTGTACACATAAAAAAATAATATAAAATATAAAATCAAAAATACATGAAAAGGTTTAGTTTCATACTTGACACATCCCAATCAATGCCCTCTAGGAGGCCTAAGTCTACACTGTCTTGAAAATCCACTCTGGCATATGGAAATTCCTCAATAACAATCAGCTTCCTCCTCCACCAAGCGAATAAATCAACTGTAAAATTGAACATTGAGGCCTCATTTGGAAATCTCAGGGACAAACTAGTCCATCTTTCCATACATGGCTCAGTCGATGGTCATGATATCATCATAACATGTGGTTGCATCTGGGGTATTCTCTCCAAAAGGAACGAAACTAAGAAAGAGTTGTATCCAAATTGCCTCTACCTTTTGATCCTGCACTTTGTGATTTGTTCCTTCACATTCGGAAGGAACCTCACACTTCAGTTAAATAATCTGGGCTCCACACATTGTAGAGCATATGACATCTGGTATTTTGAATCTAGGTGAGCACTCGTACTACCTGCAAGGTTGGTAATGGAAAATTGAATCAATCTCAATGCCAAATCCCTCACATCCTTGATAACGATTCATCCACCAACTAGTCGAGATCTTGGAATACCATGGTCAGCCACATCTACCTTGGTGGGATGAGGAGTTGCCTGATTCCCAGACAAAAGGATAGGAGCCCCTCTCCTTGAGAGGCTGGTAAAAAAAAAACACATTGTCAAGATCAATATTGAGAAAATGTGGTTCAATATGAAATACCTATTCAGAATCATCCCATAATCCAATCAAGTACTCAAGTAACAAAATCTCTTTCCTCGTGTTCTATAGTTTAAAGTACTTGAGGAGATCACAGTTTCTCAAAGTATCCCTTGATTTAGGGTTTTGCAAAGTGGCGATATCGTCGAACTCATGTTCACATTCCTTCCATTCAATCATGGCTATATGATCCATGCAAACTACAAATACAACCATTTAAATGTCTTTAGTCAACCTCTTATAGCAAAAAAATGTGTATTTCTAGCCTAAAATGAAACAATTTTTTTGGTTCTGCATCGACACTCCCCTAAGCCTATTCACATAGCGCTAATGCTCCCTAGGTACCTACACTAGGGTGCTAAAAACTCGATCAACACTCCCCACATCCCTTTGAGGGAGCATCAATCTAGTTCGGCACCTACGGATTCCTAAGGATCCCGGAACACCCTAAAATATGAGCTAAAACACAATTTTAAACCCTAAAAAAATAATTGAAATGGAAAGATGACCAACCTGGTCCAGACGAAATCGGAAACGGTCAATCACAAATCTTGTAATCGCAGCTTGAAAATCGCCCTCCAGAGCTTGAAAATTCCAAAGATAGAAGAAATTGGTGAAAAATCAAATGGTAAATGAGATTTCTAACCCTATTTCACTATTATAGGGTTGAATTTTTCTAATATAAATTTTTTCTTGGGTTTTTTTATTTTTTTGAGGGGTGACTAATACCCTAGGTGTAGGATTGTCTATATTTGCAGGCTTCGAAGCAGTATCTTTTTCGACAAAATTTGAAAAAATGACGAGAACATTCTTTGCTCTTTCTCGCGCTCGAAAAAACATGAGAATGTAACCGAGTAGACTTTTATCACTCTTTTGGACTCGTAAAGGTTACAGAAAAAAGGAAACCCCTGGAGTCTCCTTTAATCTTTTTTCATACTCTCTAAACATGAAAACATTGTCAAGTGATCTTGCCTCCTTTCACACTCGCTTAAAAGTTCTTTTGAAAGGGCATCTCACAAGTAGTAGTTTATCTCTTTTTTGGACTTCAGAGACTAAAATTACAAAAAAGGACAACCCTGAAGTCACCTTTAAGTTCTTTTCAAACTCTATAAATATGAAAAACCACTATGTTTTCCTTCTCTGGGCTCGTTAAAATCACACATTAAAGGGCCCATATGGGACCAAACCCTTACTTCTTCCAGTTCATTAAACAAAGGAAGAGCGACTTACTGAAGGTGAGTTATATCGAGCATGTGTTTTCCTCCTCGAGATCGTAAAAAAAAAGGAAGTACTCGTCTATCTGAATGGGGGAAAAAATTGAAGGAAGCAAGCCAAGATATCTTTTAGAATTCTCACAAGTCACTCTTGTAGTTTCCCTTGAACACGACACATTGTTTCTACCTGCATCTTGAACACATGGATAGCCCATTGAACCTCTGCACTGAACCACTCCCCTGAGTCTTTTCACTCCTTGGGGTCACCCATCGAATGTCACAGTATCCACTACATTATTTTTTGGTCCATGTTACGTTTATGCTGTCGAGTCATGTTGTGCCTCAGTGTTCAAGGGAAGTATCCACCTCAAGATTCAACCATCACAAATTTCCAGTTTCAATACCTGTGTCATTCCATACTCATTTGATTCACCATCTTACATCTCTATGTTAGTTTCGTGTTGATGATGGGGGATACATCAAGGCCCTCCTTCGACAAGTCTTTTCCTATCGACTTCAAAACACCATCTAGGAATTTGACTTAGAAACCAATTAGTACCTTGGGACATGCATTCCTCAATGGAAGGCCTCCTCGCCTTCGACAATGGTTTTACATCATTGACCTTTGATCGGATGACTCCACGAATGTTCGACTTCAGATCATTTATTCACATTCGTTGGATTGTACTATAGTACCTTGGGAGTCATTGACATCACTGGTGATTTACCTCACACTTTTTAAGGTTTACCTCATTGACCGGTAATCAAGTGGTTTCTACCATGTTCGACATCAAAACACTTATTCACATGGCTAAATTTGTACTACTTTGAGATTGGGACGAAGAACCTAGGTTGAGATTTCACTTTTTTATCTGCTTTCCCAAGATGCAAAGGAGATCTTTTGAGCATGCTAATATGTTGTCAAATAGATCCACTTTGTATTGGTCTGTGGCTATGTTTTCTTATCAATTTATCTCGTAGATCCACTGTGTATTTCTCATGGTTGCAATCAGTTCATGTCATGGAGGTATATATCCACATTGTATATTTGGTGGCTATACCCTTAATCAATATCATCATGGATTCATAGTGTATTTGTTGGCGGCCATACCTTAAGTCCTTTGTCACTCAAGCATAGGTATACATGCCTTGGGTTTGAAACATATGATCACATTTGTTTGATGGTTTTTTGCAACTTCTACCAGGCTCTTTGAATCCATACCCTTTCTTAAAAAATATACAAAGTGCTTCAGTCATCAACTTTCATCTTTTGACCTCGCACTTTGGGGGGCAATATATTACACATCAAAATTCCCCACTTCGATAATGTCCCATTATCATTATCGAAGTGTTGCAAGTGTCGCAAATATCGTATTTTCATCTTGCATATGTCGCATTGTAGAAGACTCCATAAGAACACTTGATACACCCTCTAAGACATGTTAGAATAGGAAAACACATCATTTGGAAACCTTACACAATGTTTTTCCTTGAAGAATGATCATCTTAAACGAATTTTTGGAGATCAACACTCCCCTACTCACATGCAGGGAGAACTAGCGCTCCTTGTCCACTTAGCAGGGAGCACTATAGCACTCGGTTGCCATCTTTTAGGGAGCACTGATTAGTTGAGAGAATCTTGCGAAGGAATCCTCCTTATCTCTAAGGACAGCTAGAAATGGTCCAAGTTGGTTTGGATCGAATCCAATATTTAGGCTGTATCTAAGGGAGATACCACAATTGATGGAGTCATATCCTCAACTTATTCCAAATATAACTAAAGTGGTTGAACCTCTCAAAGCCTATAAAAGGAGGCATTCTCATGGTGAAAAGGGGAGTAATATCAACGAAAAGTATCGTCATTATGATTAGGGATATTTTGAGCAAGGGGTTGGACAAGGAGGACTTGGAGAGGCTGATGCATCTGCATCTACAGATTGTAAGTGCCTAGTAATGTTCTCATTAATATATGCTTGGCATGTTTCCTTCAAGTTTGTGTATGATTTCATAGGATTGTCTCTTCTTGATAAACCAAGTTTAAACTAATCTTGGTAGAATAGGAAACATGCATTGTCTTTGTTGTCTATTGAATTGCATATCTAATTAAAGGGACTAGAGATCAAGTTCAACCTAGACCGAGCAAGGACAAGCTTCATAAAAATTTAAATCATACTTTCTTCCTCTTTTTCCTTTAACTAGTTTAGCTACATTGAAAGGAATGTCAGTGTTAAATGTTAGCATTTTTGTGTCTTGGTAAGAGGGGTCTAGGATCCAAGAGGACATTCACGTGTCCGCGGGGAAATTTTCCTACAACAAAAATAAGTTCCTTTATATTTAAATAAATTTCATAGGTCTTATGGGACATGAAATATTCCTTAAAGCATCACAAAATCCCCTTTAAAAAGTACATTTTTCCTTCAGTATAATCTGGTTACCATTAGGAGGATTTGCACACAAGAGATGGGTTTAAGGAATTTGTCCCAAAATTAAGTTTTCAGGAACATGGTCCATGCAATTGGCCTCAAATCACCAAACAAACTTGGATCATAGGCCTCTTAGTGCCATTTTGGCACCATTAATATATTTTTCCTAATATTGATGGGTCTTAGGGATTTGGAAATAATGATCAATGAAGGAAAGTGTGGACCATATGATCTAAATTAATTTAATAGTATTCATAATCCATTTAAAGAAATCTTGGACCATAACAAAAACACTTTATATGGAAATTTTAGTCTTTGACTGAGATATGGGAATTATTATAAAATTCTAAACATAAAGGATGGGTTTCGAGATATTAGCCATGATCATGGGAGAAAATAAAGGGTCTTAGGACCTAATGAAACCTTCAAGGATCATTGTCCCTAAATCAGTCACTGAAACACTGTAATGACCCCTTAGAGGGGATATTTGGCCTCTAATTGGGATATGGGTTCTACTGCGAGGTTTTTTGCAGACAACATGGGTCTCTAGTGATGACCATGTTAATGGGAAGTAACAAAGGGCCTCAAGTCCTATATAAATATATTAACGATATGGTCCATGAACATAACCTCGAAACACTAGAAATACCCTATAAAAGGGATATTTGAAATTTGAGTGGTATAAGGGTGCCTATAGGAGGTTTCTCATAGTAGGAATGGATCCTCGATCTTACTTTTGGTGGAGAAAGGAAAAAATGGCCATATAACCTAAATGCAAATTCTAGTTCTTATGGGACAAAAGTATATATTGAATCACTACAAACCTTTTTGAGGGAATATTTATCCACCGATTGGGATGGATACATCATTAGGATATTTTGTTCAATCAAGGTGGGGTTTCAAGGCCTTGACCATGGTAAACATTTCCATAGTATATGGTTCTTAAGACACTACCTCCAAGAATACATTCCAATGTATCGGGTACTAAAATATAATTTTATAGTTCATGGAAAATGCATAGTGTCCAAAACCACCACACAATGCCTATAAATGGAATATTTTCCCCACAAGTATAGTGTGTATTTCATTAATAGGTTTGGCACAATAGGTACTACTATCAAGACATAACCATGGTCGAAGGACAATGACAATGACTAGCCCCTAAAATATACATTTATGGGTTCATGGTCATTTGTCCCACCTCTAGATTTTATGTTATCATTCCAAGCGATGAGTTGGTATTTTCCAATCCACTCAAAATTATGGATTGCTTATTTGAAATAATATTCACCTTCTCACTACATAATACATAGATATATTAAAGTATTAAGAATCCAATTTATAATTGTAAGAACCTCCTATATTGGCATTGTTTAATTTTTTAATCATTATTTTATTAATCTATCAAGAAAGCATTATGTGTTTTTCCCTAACATGTTAGTGGTTTTCTTTTGACCATGGTTAGGGCCTTGATACCAATACTTCTTATGTAAAACCTCGTAATGGTCTCCATATTATACTTATGGGATAATGATTCCATTTATGGGGGTTGTGTGGTGCTTTCAAACACTATGCATGGTCCATGAGCCACAAAATAATATTTTGGTCCCTAGACATTGGTTTTTATCCTTGGACCTTAGGTGTTGTCCCAAGAACCATCTATTGTGAAAAACCTCATACTGGTTCCTATATGAAAATGGTTAAGGCCTTGAAACACATCCATGGTCAACAAAATCTTCTAATGGGATATGTATTTCAATTGGCGGCTACATATCCTCTCTAAAGGGAATGCATAGTGGTTCAACAGCTAATTTTTTTTCATGAGAGGGAAACTTCATTTACATCATATGGACATTATTATCCCTACTTTACCATGGTTAATACCCTATGATTTCATCACTAGTATCAAAAAACTCATATAGGTTCCAATATTGCACTTAGAGATCAAAGATACCTCTCAGAGAGCCTATGTGGTGCTTTAAGGCCATGTTCATGGACTATGTCCTTAGAATAACTATATATGACTTGAGGTCATTTATTTCCTCTCCTTACCATGGTTAAGACCCCAATACCCATCCTTAGTGCACAAAACATCCTAATGAGACCCATATCCCAATCAAAGGCTACATTTCCCCTCTACATGGATTATGTAGTGATTCAAGGACTTTTTCATGGCTCATGAGTGTTATATGCTTCATTTAGTTTCTAATACTCTTTATTTTATGAGTTGTATCTATAAATTTATAATGGTGCCCATATCTCATTCAAAAGCCAAAGATTTCATTTAGAAGGTGTCATTAATTTATTATGTTCAATAGAAGACTAATTTAATTTATACTTTCTTTGTTTTAATTCATAAACCATGTTCAAGGCTTTAAGACCAATGTCAAGTATGCAAAATTATTTTAATGATGTCTATACCCATAAATAATCCAATGATCTAGGTATTTTTGGTCTAAGACCTAGTTTTGTAAGTAGGGCCTTAGAAGCTTCATTTTGGGCCAAAGGCATTAGATACATCTCTTTTGTGAAAAATCCCTTAATGGTATCCATATTCCTCTCAAGGAAAAATGATCCAGATTAGATGGTTATATAATTTTTCATTTATTCTAGAATTTTCTATATGGAAAAATTGGAGGAATTGACTTCGTGAATAAATAAAATAAACAATGACTTCATGAATAAAATAATTATTACCCTTATAAACCATTAAAACATGTAGAGTAATCATGTTTGAGCTTGAGTTGTCGATGGTCGCCATAGAAAGACGGGTACCATCATTATTATTTATCCAGAAACCACCGAACTTGTACTAGAGTCTGTGGGAAACTCCTCGGATATGTCCCACTGCAATAATGTTTGATTTGATTTTATAAGAGGTAGAAGCGCGCCATAAAACTCGATGCGGAACCCATCTAAATACTGTTAGATGCGTCTCCTTACGCAGTACCTAGTACATCCAAGTCAAGCTTGGTGCTAAAGCTGACGTGCGTGCTCCACTTTATTTAGTTCAGAAGACGCTGGCCGACTTCGTCAAATTATCTGGAGTATAAGTGACGGCATCTTCTCTGAAGCAGTGACGACATCTTCTCTAGCCAGAGAGGCGACGAGGAATAGTTCTTTCTGTATTAAATTACGTGATGAAAGTCGATAGGCCCTCAATTACTCCAGTAACTCATGATTGGCAATATAAATTGGAGGCAAGTAAATAAGGTGATAGGGCATTTGCTGCATATATTTTTCAGTTAAAACTTTACAAACCTGGTACTTGTTGCATATATCTTAGTAAAAATTGAGGTTCAGTTAAAACTTTAAAAACCTGGTATTTGTTGCATATATAGTAGTAAAAACTGAGGCTTAGTAAAAATTGAAGTTCTTTTAAAACTTTAAAAGCCTGGTATTTGTTGCATATATAGTAGTAAAAACTGAGGTTTAGTAAATAAATATTTCATAAAATTTCTATGGACAGTAAAATTCAAGGTAGATTAAATCAGGGTAGATTAATAAATTTGGATCTATCAATTATCTAGAACAATCTTATTTTCTAATGTGTAATTTTTTTTATTATTATTTCATTTTATTTCAAGTTTTATATGTGTTTGTAATTTTTTTTTTAATGGAGCCAACTTTATTATTCTTATTTTCTTTTTTAATTGAGTCTATTTTATTTTTATTTTTATTGTTGTATTTTCCTATTTTCTAATGTGTAATTTTTTTTATTATTATTTCATTTTATTTCAAGTTTTACATGTGTTTGTAATTTTTTTTAATGGAGTCAACTATATCATTTTTATTTTGTTTTTTAATTGAGTTTATTTTATTTTTATTATTGTATATTTTTGGTAATATAGCCCTATCTAACATAAGACATCATCTCTCCCAACACATCAACATCTCTCTTGTACTAGGTTGTAGAGTGCCTCACTACTCTAGGTGCAATAGTGTAGTTTTATTCAATATAAGACTAACTCTTCAACATCTCCCCATACTAAGCTCTAGAGCATCCCACTACTCTCAATGCAATAAGACCATATGGCATTTGTTGCATATAAGTAAATTAAGTTGATTGGTCATTGTCACACTAATAACTTCCAATAATAATTAATAACCATGTTTTAAAATGCAAATTAGTAATGATTAATAATCATGTTTTAAAATGTAAGTTAATTCATAAAATCAAGTAGTCCTTTGATTTTTGGTGATGACAATTTATATTAAATAATGGTTGTCTAAACATTCTACTTTTAGAACTTTTTTTATAGAAATCTTGTAATATACCAGATATAAAAGGTGTGCAGAACAAAAATAAAATGCTTGTAATGGCACAATAACAACAATATAGCCAGAATAGTCACCACAATAACACTGAAGTGATATAAGAATAACAACAGAAATAACACTTTGATTCTGAGAACAATATTCATGGGCCTCTTCGAGGGCGCAACCTTCAGTCGAGCATAACTCTATTACAATATGTCTATCAAAAGAAGCATCTAGAGGAAGATCCTTCTAGAAGCGGAAGCTTCTATTAGGTATTCTTACATTTGACTTATTCTATTTTATTGCAAGGCCTTATTAATATTGACCTTTATTACATCTGAATATATTGTTCTATTTTATTGCAAGGCCTTATTAATATCGACCTTTATTACATCCAAATATATTGTTCTACCTATGTGTGGGTTAGGACCCTAACATGTTCTCCGCTTTAAAAACAACCTTGTCCTCAAGGCTTGAGATGTGGAAATTGCTGCAGAATGGTAGTTGGTTCCCAAGTGGCATATGTTGGAGTTGTATCTTTCCACTGGATTAACACTTTCTTGATGGTTCTCTAACGCAAGCGACGCTCGCACTAG
The DNA here is from genome assembly GCA_009831015.1 of Picea engelmannii. NCBI lineage: Eukaryota > Viridiplantae > Streptophyta > Pinopsida > Pinales > Pinaceae > Picea > Picea engelmannii. Next base: position 185,434 of record ML782913.1, read on the forward strand.
TCCAAAACTGCTTTTGGTTGTATCCAAATGCATCCTTCTTCGGCTAACTCGGGAAGGTTGGTTTGAATTTGGCACTTAATTCCAATCACCTTCTTTAAGCAGGAAACGTGAAAACAGGATGTAGCTTCGAATGACTAGGCAAAGCTAACTGATAGGCCACCTGTCCCACATGCTTGAGAACTGTATAAGGAACATACAATTTGGGTGCTAGCTTCTGACAATGCTTGGCCTTGAGGGAATTCTTCTTGTAAGGTTGCAGGCGAAGAAACACCTGATCCCCTTCTTCAAATTGACGTTTAGAGCGACCTTGATTTGCTTGTTGCTTCATGCGATTTTGTGCCATGACCAAATTCTCTTTGAGGGTACGGATAATATCCTCTTGAACTGTAAGTGTTTGGTCAACCGCTTGGACCTTCGAGACACCAGGTAAGTATGAGAGAACTGAAGGTGGCTTATGTCCATATACCGCTTCAAAAGGAGTCATGCGTGTAGTTGTATGGTATGAAGTGTTGTACCACCATTCAGCTAGGGGTAACCATTGAGCCCACTAATTTTTCTTTTCCGAGCCAAAAAACCTCAAATATGTTTACAAACACTTGTTTACAACATCTATTTGACCATCAGCCTGGAGATGATAAGTTGTACTGAGATGCAATTGGGTGCCTTGTAGCCTGAACAGTTCTTGCCAAAAATTGCTTGTGAAAGTGGGGTTGCGATCATAAACAACAGAGTGTGGCATGCCATGGAGCTTGAAGACCTGATCCATGAAAATTTGAGCCACCGTGGATGCTGTAAACGGGTGTTGAAGAGCGCAGAAATGAGCATACTTGGAAAGACGATCAACAACCACCATGATGACTGATTTATTTCTCGATTTGGGTAATCCTATAATAAAATCCATAGAGATGTCCTTCCAAATAGCAGGTGGAATCGGGAGCGGTTGTAGTGTGCCCAGAGATTTCACTGTTTATCCCTTGTTACATTGACACACATCACATTCGACGACAAAATTACGAATGTCCTATTTCATACCATCCCAGAAAAAAGAACATTTTACCCTATCATAGGTTTTGGTGAACTCAGAGTGCCCCGCTATTGGTGTAACATGAAGCTTAGAAAGTAATGTGGATTTAATCTTTGATTGTTTACTTAAATACAAACAACCTTTGTATCGAAGCTCATCATGGAGCCAAGAGTACCCTGGGGGAGCTGGAGCACTGGACTGCAATTGTTGGATCATCTGCGAACTTTTGGGATCTTGTAGCCATTCCTAGCGAACAACTTAGAGCCAATTTGGTACAATGAAGGAAAGAGAAAAAAGGGATCCTTCATCTTCATATTTGCGGGAAAGTGCATCCACAACCACATTTTCTTTGCCTTTCTTGTAAATGATCTCATAATCATAGCCAAATAGCTTAGTTACCCATTTTTGTTGCTCCAGGGAGGAAATGTGTTGTTCCAAAAAATACTTAAGGCTTTGATGGTTTGTCTTAATTTGGAAGTGTTTCCCCGATAGATAAGGGTGCCATAAATCAATGACATACAGAATAGCCAACATTTCCTTTTCATAGATAGATTTGTCCAGATTTCATTCAGATAGTTGCTTGCTGGTAAAGGCCAAAGGTCGACCCTCTTACATAAGGACAACACCAATTACTTTCCGTGAAGCATCACATCCCAAGACAAAGGTCTTTGTGAAATCAGGAAGGGCCAGGACTGGAGTGGTGCACATGGCCATCTTCAAGGTTTGAAAAGCTTGAGCAGTAGTTGGATCCCAAGTGAAAGAGTTTTTTTTTAGGAGAGCAGTGAGAGGTGTTGGAATCTTTCCGTAATTCTTAACAAACCTGTGATAATAACCTGTTAAGCCCAGAAATCAACACAAGCTTTTGAGAGTCCTGGGGTGAGGCTAGTTTTGCATAGCTTCAATCTTTTTAGGATCCACCCTGACACCATCCTTTCCAACCAGATGACCCAAGTACTCTACTTATGAGGCACCAAAAGCACATTTAGACTATTTCAGGAAAAGTTGGTGTTGAGAGAGTAGATGGAGAAATTGATCCACATGAGTAATATGTTTTGTCGAGCTCTTTATATAGATGAGGATATAATCAAAGAAAACTAAGACAAAATGATGGAGAAAAGGACGAAAGACATCATTCATGAGGCTTTGGAAGGTGGATGGGGCATTACACAAGACAAAGGGCATGACCAAAAACTCATAGTGGCCCTCATGAGTTCTAAAGACAGTCTTGGGAATGTCTAACTCTTTCATACGTATCTGGTGGTAGCTTGAATGAAGATCAAGTTTAGTAAAGAATTGGGTGCCACTCAGTTCATCCAGGAGGTCATCAATGATAGGAATGTGAAATTTGTCTTTAATGGTAAGTTTGTTGAGGGCATGGAAGTCATAACACATTCGCCAAGAAAATTCTTTCTTTAGGACCATGACCACAGGAGAAGAGTAGGGCCTCATACTAGGGCAGATAACGCCTTCATTAAGGAGTTCCTGGACCATTTTCTCAATTTCATTTTTTTGGGAAAAGGGGTGACGATACGAACAGGTATTGGGAGGAAGGTTTCCAGGTACAAGGGGAATGGAATGATCATGAACACCATGTGGAGGGAGTCCATGGGGAGTGGAAAATACCACTTTATTTTTAGAAAGGATGGCTTGGATGAATGTGATAAGGGCAAAGAGATGAATCCAATGGAATAGTTCTCAAATAATGGTGAAAAAATTTCCAGACTTTTTTTTTTTTTTTTTTTGCACCTGCAGAGTTATACTCCGGTCTGAAGAATATTGTAGAGAGGAAATGTGCAAATGATTAACCAGAAAGAAATATGTATTTACTTGGCAACCCGAACACAGTTGCACGACAATAGATCTTGTCTGTTTTAATTTTTTTATGTTTCTGTCCCCAAAGGTTAGGTATTCAAGGGTTCTACAGACAAGGGTTTTCCCTGTGTTATAGCTCTCTGATATATGGGCGAGGTCCAACAATAGTACTCAACCCAATATCTCAGGGCACTAACTAAGGAGGATAGACCGTACCCTTATCCGTACTACCCGACTACCCAGGTACTAGAGAGTATCTTCTCGAGTGTTGTTCTTTGTGGCACTATAGTAGTCAGTCGACCAATAGGTTTATCTAAAGAGGGCTTCAGGAAATCTAGGTCGATCCATACACAGGTGTTGTTTTATGCGCTACCACTCAAAGGGGTACCAACAGGGGTTACAAGGGTGTCCAACAGATGTGCGCTTAAGAACCACTTGTATTTCCTGTCTGTATGAATCTCTCAACCGCGGGTTTATGTGCATAACGACAGACCTATGTGGCTTAAAGATGTCGGAATACGTCTCTACCTTGAAAAACAAATTTACCCACAATTTCTGCCAAGGAAAATGCTCTAATACCACTTGTAATATACAAGATATAAAAAGTATGCAGAACATAAATAAAGTTTTAGTAATGGCAGAATAACAACAATATAACTAGAATAATCACCACAATAACAATGAAATGATATAAGAATAACAACAGAAATAACACTTTGATTCTAAGAGCAATGTTCACGGGCATCTTCGAGGGTGCAACCTCCAGTCGAGCAGAGCTCTATTACAATAATCTCCAAGCTAGAGTTCTCATACTGTCGACTCCTATTTATACTAAATATGTCTATCAAAAGAAGCATCTAGAGGAAGATCCTTCTAGAAGCATAAGCTTCTATTAGGCCTTCTTACATTCGACTTATCCTATTTTATTGCAAGGCCTTATTAATATTGACCTTTATTACATTCAAATATATTGTTCTACCTATATGCGGGTTAGGACCCTAACAAATCTAATGAAACACATGTTGATGAAATCACCATTTTAACATTCAATAATAATTAATAACCATGTTTTAAAATAAGAATTAGTAATGATTAATAACTTCCAATAAATAATTAATAACCATGTTTTAAAACGCAAATTAGTAATGATTAATAAGCATGTTTTAAAATGTAAGTTAATTGATAAAATCAAGTAGTCTTTTGATTTTTGGTGATGACAATTTATATTAAATAATGACATTGTCTAAATATTGTTGATGAAATCACTATTATCTGTTGTTTAAATTGCATTTTTGAATGCATAAATGGATTCAACACCATGACCCTAGGAGCACTAGAATTATAGAGATTCAATCACTCAAATTTGAAGTTTCAACAATTTTTGGTTCGGGTTTGAGGAAAAATTAATCAGAAAATATACCAATAAATGTCAAATATAAATGTCAAACGAGCCGATGAGGCACTGTTTAGTTTTCTTAAGAATGTAAGTTTTATCATGTTGCTAGGACTAGAAAAAACCACAAAATGTAAGTTTTATCATGTTGCCTAAATATATCTAAAATTATGCTAGGGATCAACACTCTTGTTGGTGTATAGAATCTTTGATCTGTTATAGACCTATTCTCTATGATGGACCTCTTTGCTCTGATGAGACAGGAATGCACCAACCCTGCTAAACCCATTCTTGAGCCCTAACTCTCCTGCCGGTTTAAGTGAAGTTGAGAATAAGGGGAAAGAGCCTTCCCTCCATAGGGCAGGAGGCTATTGCCTCTTATTCTCCCGTTCATCTTAGGTAGGGTTTTGGAGTAACATTTTGTAGAAATTTAAATGACAAAATCAACAAGACTAAATTATGTCATACACTTAGCAACTTAGAGATAAATGTCTTCTATGAAATTTGAAATGTCTAAACCCACATTTAGAAATTACCATAAGCAGAAATACACATTGATAAGCAATTTTGCACCAGAATAAACACAATGAACAAAAACCATTCAAATTAGAAATACTCAAAAATTTTAACTCAGAAATACTCAGAAATTTAGGCAATGCCAGGGAAAACCCCAATGTGGGGAAACCCAATGAGATAGAGAGATTTATATAGCTTTAAGAAAGTACATATCAATAACAACAATACAATTTCCAGCAAGAGAAAGCCACTTACAACACACAAAAACTGTCCCCACAATATTATGCCTTGGAAAACATGTCAAATCTATATTGTTGTATGACCTGCACAGAAATCAACCCCTTGGAAAATGTTCCCAAAATATGTTGTACGATCAGCTCTGTATGATCCTGTTGCAACAAGAAAAACCCTCCAAAACAACCTCGAAAACCATGTCAAACAATGCCTTGATTAATGTGCGCTCTTTCACTTGTTGTACGGACTATACATATCCGTACAGTACAGCCTCCAACACAACAATAAATTAAAACACTCAAAATCCATAAATTCCTCTCTTGGGAAATGTGCCCTCCTTGCTACCCTCTTTCCTCTCTCAAGCTCTCTCGAAACTCTCTCTCAAACTCTTCTCAAAGGATCTTGCACACTACCCAATGCATTCTCTTATAATCTGAAAGTGATCCTTCACCTTCTCCAACCCTAGATCTAATGGCCAAGATCTAATCTTTCCTTTACAAGATCAAGGGTCATGATTCATTCGCTCCAAAATAAATAACTTTAAAATATTAAAGTACATTTTCACTTTATAACATAAGTCCACTTTATGAGATAAAGTCACTTTAATGTTAGAAGATACACTTTATTAAAATGTCACTTTAATAAAAGAACCACTTTATCACAACTTCATAAAAACCCATTACAAAGTCAAGTGTCTAGTAGTGTAGGTACAAGGTTACTTCCACATACAAGACACACATGCAGAGTACCTCTTGAGATAAAAATCTAACACTCCCTCTTAGTGAGGGATGTACTCGTTTCCATCAACATCATTCAGTCCCATCACACTATACTAAGTAGTATCTCCCTCTGAACATGGAGCCAACCTCGACACCTACAGAGAACTCAAACCGGAAGACATTATCTTGACAACTACTCTGAACCCTGAGCTCCTAGGAGAATCCACTCCACCCTGAGAATTGGTTCGATCACACCAGTTGAGCCTCCTACCGATGCTCAGAAGGGACTCCCTCTCTTCTCTTGGAATGCAAGACTGAATCCTTGGGCCCATCGCAGTCTTAGGAGCCTCGTGCTCCTCATCTAACATTGAATCATAACCTAAATGTATTCGTCGCAACATGTACAACCTGTCTGCCCGATCACTAATCAGTTGTAGTTCTACCAGGTCCGTTCCCTCCCTGTAGATAAATGCATGTCCTCTCTTGAAAAATGTACAAATCCATCATTCTCCAAGGTTCATACTAAGAGCAAGTTAACCCTCAACTCTGGAAGAAAGAGAACTCCATCAAGCTCTAGGAATCCCCCATACTTGAGTCAGAATCTAACCCTTCCAACTCCGCGTACTACTCATGCCATACCACCTTCAATCTCCACCAGTCAGTCATGACATGTCTCTATGTTAATAAGGAATACTCGACAGATTCCCGTCATGTGATAAGAGGCTCCACAGTCAACAATCCATATGAAATCACCCCCAAATCCTCCACTATCGACACTGGATACTAGAGTAGCCAAAGAAAATTCCTTATCATACTTGGAAGAAAAGTCCTCCATGGCTACTCTAGTAGTTTTCTCAGGTCCCTCTTGTTCCTTCTTCTTCTTCTTCCTCTCAGGACAATGAGAAGAAATGTGTCCCAATTGCTTACAATAGTGACACCTAATTTACTCAAGTCCCTCCTAGAATTTCCTTTCTTCTTTGTCTTTGCATCAAGAGAAACATTCTCTTCAGCTCTGTCTTCCTTCTACCCATTGTTATGAGATTCTTCTAGTATTTCTTCTTGAGTGAAATCATCCCATAGTCTTCTCCAATCTGGAAGGTTCTCATGACCCACTACACACTTCACAAAGACTTCTCATTCCTTGGTGAAGTCTTTCAAGGCTATCCTCACCAAATCTGAATTTGATATGACCTCCCCAACTGTAGCCATCTCATCTTTCACTTTAGCTACCTAGGTAATATAAGATGACACACTCTCCCCCTTACCCATCCTGGTATCATGCAACTTATCCTTCAAGGCCATCTTTTGGTTTTCATTCTTTGCCTCAAATAATTTCTTAAGTGCATCCCACATCTCTTTGGTTGTCTTCTTCACAAACAAGTGTGGGATAAGGTGGTCTTTCACCCCATCCAGAATAATCCTTTGATCTTTGGCCTCCTTTACTTCATGCAAATCCAAAGAAACAGGATATGTTGTGGGAGCCACAACAACAGAACTGACATAGTTCCAAATCTTGTTCTCCTTGAGAACAACTAACATTTGGACCTTCCACTGCAAATAGTTGGAAATGCCATCCAACCTATCCTCAAATCTAATGCATGCATCCATATTCCCTGTCACTACTCAAAGGAAAACAAACAACATATTTCCCCCCTTCAAAATTGCCCAAAAATTCAGTTCTCACTGTAACTCAGAGCCCAAGCTCTGATACCATGTAGAAATTTAAATGACAAAATCAGCAAGACTGCATTTTATCATACACTTAGAAAGTTAGAGATAAATGACTTCTATGAACTTTGAAATGTCTAAACCCACATTCAGAAATTACCATAAGCAGAAATACACATTGCTATGCAATTTTGCAGTGGAGTAAATATAATGAACAACAACCACTCAACTCATAAATACTCAGAAATTTAGGCAATGTTGGGAAAAACCCCAATGTGGGGAAACCCAATGAGACAGAGAGAGAGAGAGAGATTTATATAGCTTTAGAAAAGTACATATCAAAGACAACAATACAATTTCCAGCAAGAGAAATCCACTTACAACACACAAAAACTGCCCCCACAATATTCTTCCTTGGAAAACATGCTAAATCTTTATTGTTGTACGACCTGCCTAGAAATCAACACCTTGGAAAATGTGCCCACAATATGCATATGTGGAGTAACTCCCGAGCTAAAACACTAACAAATTTTCCCTACGACATTTTTTTGTCTGTGATCTGTTGTTTATTTGTTACATTTTTTTATGCAAACTTTGTTTGACTGGGAGTTTGCACATAAGGAAATCTTGTTGTAGGGAAATATCGAACACATGTACATTAGAAATGGAGAATTTTAATGGAACTAAATTTTAGCTATGGAAACTCAAAATGGAGGATCTTTTCATAGATCGAGATCTATGGGTTATAGTATATGGAAACAAACCCATTGGTATGATAGATGAAGAGTGTGTGGTGTTGGAGAGAAAGGAATAATCCTTATCATGGTCTATTTGGTTGATTCAGTATTATTGAATGTTTTTGAAGAAAAAATAATGCAACATCTCTCTCTCTCAAAGAAGAATTTGGGGGATTTGTATGAGGCTAAACTCTTGGTTAGTAATCATTTTTTTGAAAAAAAATGTTTTCCTTGAGAATGGGTGATGTTGATTTTATAGTTGAACACCTGAATGCATTTAATACTATTGTGACCTAGTTGATTTCATTTGGAGTGAAGATAGATGGGGAGGATCGTTGTATCACCCTTTTGTGTTCTTTTCTAAATTTATAGAAAAACCTGATAGTTTCATTGGAAGCATTGTTAAGACATTGGTGCTTCATTAGGTTGTGTCTTCTTTACTCTCAGAGAAGGTGATGCATAAATATTTAGAATCCACTAATGAGGCCTTTGTAGTTCATGGAATATCGAAGGAGAAAAGGAAAGAAGAGAGAAAATGGTAGATTCAAATCTTGTGGCAAACATAAGTCGTCTAAAAATTTCAAGGCAAAATGTTGGAATTGCAGAAAGTTCAGGCATTTCAAAAGGGATTGCAAGGAAAAGAAGAAGAAGGAAAATAATGATTCTAATGACAAGTCTGAAAAACCTTCTTGAGAGGATGGTGGGGATTCCTTTGTTGCATATTTGACAACTCATGTAAGCCAAAGTGCATGGCTTATAGACTATGAGGATTCCTTCCATATGACTTCCCATTGGAACTAGTTTTTATTATATGAGAAATATGATGGTGGGATGGTATATATTGGTGATGAGTCTCGTCTCAGCATAGTTTGTCATGGTAGAGTCTTGATCATATTCCTTGATGGAAGAGGAAAGGGGGTCAATGGAGTTTTATACATTTTGGGTCTCGAACGAAACCTATTATTGATAAGAACACTTAGTAGGTTGTAGTTTATAACAAAGTGTCTAAGGTGGACCTATTTGGAGCTATAATACTCGCTAAGGTTTTTTTTGTGGAAACTTTGTTCCATTTTGATGCATGTTCTATTAAGTGTAATAGTTCGATTTTTATCACAAAGAGATCTATAAAATTCACTACTTTACAATTAGAACCTCTTAATCAAGATCTTTCTTCAAAAAACAAGTTACAGGTAAAAACGATAATTTTATGGCACCAAATATTGGACCATATAGGTGAGAAGTTCTTATGGGAATTGAAAAACAAAACTCTAGTTGAAGGATGGAATGGTTATTCTCTTGGATTTGATTTTTTCAAATATTTCATATATGGAAAACAAAAGAGTGTTCAAATTTATTCTAGTTCTTACAAATATTTTGAGTTGTTGGACTTTATTCACTTTGTTGTATTTGTTACAATTAAAATTTCTTCAATTTCTAAGGCTTTGTATTATTTGTCATTCTTTGATGATTATTCTAGAAGGACATAGGTATATTTTATTAGAAGTAAATATGAGGTTTTTAGTCAATTTAAGGAGCTTAAATATCTCTCAGAAAATTAGATTGGTAGGAAGATTAAGGTATCGAGGATTGATAATGGTGGTGAGTTTTTATCTGCATACTTTGATAATTTTTGTAAGGAGAATGAAATTGAAATACATAAGACAATTCCATATACCCCTCAACACAATGAAGATGCAGAAAATATGAATAGAGTGTTGATGGAAACATCTAGCAATATTCTTAGTGGAACCATCTTAGATAAGACATTATGGAAATAATCAAACACTACTTCATGGTAATTTATTAATAAGTCTCCCTGATGCAGGTGGATATTCGTGTCCACCCACCTGTTCCAACTGGTTCATTTTTCCAATTTTTAGTTCAACACGTTCTTCTGTACTTCTTTTTAATTATGGGTTCTAGACTTTCAGGGTTGTCTGGATCCCTACACATATTCTAGGTGGATATTGGTGGCCTCCCACCCAATCCAATTGCCTTATTTTGTAAGTTTTCATGTCAACAAATCTTGATGTACTTCCAACGTCATTTTCGGGCCCTAAATAATGTTCTTTTGTCTTGCCATAGTCAAATTGCACATGGATTCAAAGTTTTAAGGAGTAATGCGTAGTTCTCAAAAATAAATTTCCAACGAGCTGTCATGCACCTAAAACGAAGATCCTATGCAAAAGTTACAGCACCAAAAAGTTAATGTAGTAACTTACCCAAACGGGGCCCACATGACTTTTGGCGTTTCATCTCCTAGGGTTAGGTTTTTGGATGTACAGGGTTTTGGAATTCATGTTTAACATAAAAGGATTTCAGAGCCTCATTATAATCATCTTCTGGTGAATGAGAATAGTGATCACATCTCTTCTCAGAGATAAATATGCCACCATTCTAGCAAGTCTACCACTTTGATGTTTACAGTCTCTTTATAATTATTTCATTAATAGAAATCAAGTATTGTTGTATTTATCTATTTCTAGCAAGTTTCATGAGTATTTCATTGTAATTTCTCTCCTTTCATTTCGTTCCGAACCTAATTCATATCAGTGGTATGACAACATTATGCTCTTGATCATTTTTCAGTGCATGTCCCCGACGAGGTCCGAGTACAGCCAGTTGGGTCTCGATTTTTTCTATCATCGAGACAATCACTCTCACACACCCAATAAACTCTTGATGGCATAAGAAAATAAAGATGATGGAGTACAAGATTCTATTAACCTCTCGCGCGACAAAGGCACAAAATGATGGAGAATTTTGCACACATTCTTCAACGTCTGCCGATAGCAACATGCACAACTTCATCAAGCGACCATTTTGGAGGAACCTCTCCCTTCAAGGTACAACTTAATTTTGATATTCCCATATTTGAAGGTTAGATATATGCAGATTCCCTAGAAAAATGGTTAAATCTATTTGAAGGTTATTTCTCTGTTCAAAATTTTTCTGACATGGAAAATATCACCTTCACACTCCTCAAGGCTCTCCCCCATGTCAAACATTGGTGGGAAAACTTTGGGAGCAAAGTTCCACAGAGGAATCTGGAATCCATGGGGTCGAGCCCACTTGGGTTTTTTTGTGTGGATGTGATCAAAGAACATTACTATCATGTTTATAACTATGAATATCAGTACGTGAGATGGACCACACTATGGAAAGAGAAGAGCCAAACAATGCCAGAGTTTAAAAATATTTTCCATAACTTGCACAACAAGATGGGTATCAAAGAATTCTTGCAACATTTGGTTCTAAAATACCATGGGTCTCTGCATAGGTACATCCAAACTGAAATGGATTTCCTACACATGTCAACATTGGGAGCTTCCTATCGATATGTTGTCAAAATCGAGCAGAAATTTAGGCACCAGAACAAATGGGAATTTTGGTATGCAAATCTGCAAAAACCAAAGCATGGTAAAGATAGCCCTAACCAATAGCCCGTACAAAACCAATCCAAGACACATGAAAACAAGGGTAAAGGGAAGATCAATAATGACATTAGAATGTGGTGTGACTTCCATAAAATCCCCTAGCACAACACTGATGAATTTCCCTTGAAACATTCCTTGGTGGCCGAGGTCAAAGACACAGAGCCGAACCCTGATTTGAAATCTGATCTAAAAAATATTGAAAATAGACAGATCATCTATACAGACCCCACTACCACTATTGTGACTACAACAATTCAACCAGAAGAATCAATAGAACCTGAAGAGGGGGAGTGCCTCTTCCATTTATAGTTGTGGGTGAAGGGGACCCTGTTTCATTTCATTGTTGATAACGATAACCAGAAGAACATCATCTCATCTAAGGCTGTCAAATAGTTGGGGTTGTCGACAACACCACATTCACATCCATACAACATCAGGTGGCTTCACCAGGGACGGTATCTCTGTGTCAACCAATAATGTCTTCTATCCTATGGAATCGAACCCTTCAAGGATGAGTTAGTGTGTGACATTTCCCCTTTTGATGTCTGTGATGTGGTTTTGGGCCAACCATATATGTGGAGACATCATGATGGCTATGATTATAGACCCCATAATATCATTATTACTCTGGGAGGTCATATCTATCATATACCAGAGGTAATTCCAACTATTGCTCCACCAAAACAATGTCACAAGGTAATATCTCATACTAAAAAATTCATTCTTTTCACAGTCTATTCAAAGGATTCACAGAAGACCGCTACAACCACTACAACCTCAACACCTTCTATCCAAAAAGAATAGATTTTCAAAGAGAAAGAAGATATGTTTTATTCACCTACAATGGTGCCTACACAATGCCCCGTCAAACCCAGAGACAACAGGTTGGTGGAGCATATTCAACCCCGCCAACAACCGGTTTGTGACAGTCTTCCACAGACCAAGCATCACAACTTCTCCAACAAGGCATGCAACTCACCAAGATTCAGATTCAGAACATGCTTTCCCCTCTTCCATAGGAACTCAACCTAATGGATACCATTGCTTCCTAAGGGGGGATGATTGATCCAGGTGGATATTGGTGGCCACCCACCTGTTCCAACTGGATCCTTTTTCCAGTTTTTAGTTTAACACATTCTTCTGTAATTCTTTGTAATTTTGGGTTCTATACTTCTGGGGATGTCTGGATCCCTACACATCTTACAGGTGGATATCGGTGGCCTCCCACCTAATCTATTTGGCTTATTTTGTATGTTTTCATGTTAGCACATCTTGTTGTACTTCCAGGGCCATTTTGGGGCCCTAAACCGTGTTGTTTTGTCTCACCACAATCAAACTATAGACGAAGTTAGAGTTTGATGATGTAAAGCATATTTATCGAGAATACCTTTCCAACGGGCTATCATGCACATAAAATGGAGATCATATTCAAAAGTTACGACCCCAAGAAGTTAATGTACTAACTTACCCAAACGGGACCCACATGAATTTTGGCGTTTCATCTCTTAGGGTTAGGTTTTTGGATGTCTAGGGTTTTGGTATTCATGTTTAACATAAAAAGGACTTCAGAGCCTCATTGTAATCATCTTTTGGCGAATAAGCATGGTCGTCACATCTCCTCTCAAAGATAAAGTTGCCACCATTCTAGCGAGTCTGACACTCTATATTTTTGCAGTATCTTTACAATTCTTTCATTAATAGAAATCAAGTATTGTTGTATTTCTTTATTTATGGCAAGTTTCATGAGTATTTCATTGTAATTTCTCTTCTTTCATTTCGTTCTGAACATAATCCGGATCACTCCCACAACATATCTGGTGGATAAGACCCTTATGGAGGTATAAACAAGCAAGAATACCTCACTTCATCCTCTTCATATTTTTGGTTGGGAGGCATATGTTCATGTGACTAAGGAAAATATATCTAAGTCTGACAAAAAGGAATTGGAATGTATATTTATAGGCTATGGTGTTCGTGTGAAAGGGTACAAGCTTCATGATCCTATCACTCAAAAAAATTTGTATAGAAGGAATGTTATTTTCATAGAAGTTAATATTTCTCCCATAGTGGTGTGGCCATAAGAGGATGAGAAGAAGTTAGTGGTTCATCTACCACCAAAGGACAAGAAAATTGAAAAAAAAAAGAACAATAAGTTAAAGTGGAACTGATGAGGAGGAGGGTTCAAAGAGCTTGGAAGAGAAGAAAGAAAATCCACCTCAAACTTTAAGGAGTTCCACTTGGAAAATAATGCCACCAGACAACTATAGTTATAGTCTGTCTAATTTCATATGTATATATTTTTTATTTTGTAACATTCTTGAGATTAGAATGGTGAAAAAGGAAATGGAGATGGAAGATAAGGAATCATGGATATTGGTCATGGATGAGTAAATGGTTACACTTATAAAGAAGGATTCATGGGACTTGGTTCCATTTCCTAATGGATGGAAGCCCATTATTTGTAAATGGATGTTCAAAAAGAATACCAATTTAGATGGCATTGTTGAAAAGCACAAGGCAAGGTTGGCTGGAAAAGGATATTCCTAGGTTGAGGGAATAGACTTTGGTGAGATATTTTCCTTTGTTCTTAAGTTAACATATATTAGGATCCTATTATCTATAGCAGTAGTTTTTTATTTTCATATACACCAAATCAATGTGAAAACAACATTCCAACATGGTGACTTGAATAAGGATATCTATATGGCACAACCAAAGAACTATGTTGAAGATCCTTTGGTTTTGAAGTTAAGAAAGTATTTATATGGTCTGAAAGAGTCTCCCATAATGTCGTACCAAAAGTTTTATTGTTTTTTGTTCGAATTAGAATTTCTAATATCCAAATCAGATCATTATGTATATCACAAAGAACATGATAGTCATTTTCTTGTTATCACTCTATAAGTAGATGATATGTTATTATTTGGTAACAATAAGGATGTGATTTGTGATTTAAAGTCTCATCTTTCATCACGACTTGATATTAAGGATTCAAAGGTTGCAAACTATATCTTAGGAATGGAGATTGTGAGAGATGTGAATAAAAGGTTTTGGCTAAGACAGAGTAAGTATGTAAACTATTTTCTATAGCATTTTCACATGGCATATTGCATACCATTATGTGTTCCTTTTTTTGTGGGAACAAATATTTTAGTAGAGCAGCTTCTTACAACACCTAAACTTTCATTTCCATTTTCATACATCAACCACCTAAACTTATATTGGCATTTTTAGACATAAAAATACATAGTGTGCATAAAGGCTAAGAATTGCATTGTGAAACCAAATGGAGAAATTGTTAAATTTGGCTATATTAAATTCCACTCCCAAAGTTGGATATGGCTCCATAATTTAGGATTGAAGTTGTAAATTGATCATTCAAATATTTATAACATGTTTGTACAAATAGTAGTGCATTTACACTCCAAATAGGATGTTTTCGATGCACAAAGATTTACGACATTTTGATGAATTGGAGGATGGTGGGTTATGATGGAAACCATGGTCATTTTTTTCATGTTCAGTGATAAAATACTCTTTTGTGCGAAAAGACTGTAATTTGCAAGGTCGAACCCATACTAAGTGACAACATTAAAATGCATTCCCAAGCTTCCCTTTAGATCAAAAAATGTTTTAAAGATTGTAATATTAATTTAGATACATTTTAAATTTACAAATGTCTTTTAAAGTGTAATTGAAGAACATGAGAAGTTTTTTTCATGTAGCTAGATTTGGGATATCATGTAAATGTTAATGCAAAACCGCCTTAGAGTAAAACACACACCCTAGTGTCAATTTTGACCCACTTTATTTTACATCCAACAAGGCTCTCATAAGACCTTTAGTCACTTTTAAAAATAGAAGGTAGATTGGA
>ML782913.1:215135-228549 GCA_009831015.1 Picea engelmannii
AGAGAATGTGTGAGTGTGAGAGGGATAAAGAGGAATACATAAAGGGGGGTAGAGAGAGAGGAATATAGAGACATAGAGTAGAGAGATAGTGTTTGAGAGTGTGAGAAGGATGGACTAGAGGAAGACAAAGAAGAGGGTTAAAGAGAGAGAGAGAGAGGAAGGTAGAGAGGGGGTAGAGAGAGTGTGTTAGAGTGTTATAGGTCGAGAGTGACATGGATAGAGAGAGAGAATAAGATAAGAGGTCATGAGTGAGATGGAGAGAGAGGGAGGGAGGGAGGGGGTATAGAGAGAGGGAGGTAGATAGAGGTGAAATGGAATATCAAGCCATGTGCTAACGATGCCATTAAAAATGAAAAATATGGGTCATATTGTTATCTCTCTCCCCCCCTTAGCTCGTTCTCTCCCTCTCCCCCTCCATGGATAAGAAAAATCTACCTCCACTTCAACCCTAGTCGATCGAACCTAACCTTGACTCCCCCAAACTCAATCCCAACTAAGATCCTTATGGTCGTACCTATTCCTAGGGTCCTAGACACAAACCCTACACATTCAACCTAGTTCTCTAGCCATTTTCATATTGCTTAAAGAAATTTATATTTTAATCCCACAAGTCCCAATTGTCCACCATGGGGCCTACATAATCTTAACTAGGACAAATATTAAGAGACTAGCCATGGTTGCAACCTTCATCATTATTGCAGTTATATGTGCTATACGAATACGATGAATAAATCCATATAAATACTTCTTACTTGACTTATCCCTCTTATCCCCATAACTTATGAGAAAATTCATGAATGGAATGAATCCCGTATATAGATTTAAGGTGGCACGGAAAACTGAGGAACGTGCTAACAATGCCACTAAAAATGAAATAGACATCTTTTGTTGGCTCTCTCCCTCCCTTCGATTCTCACCCTCCATGCATAGGAATCTGCATCCACTTCATACCAATACCCTTATATATAACTATAAAACACATATTCAATACAAATATGAGTTTATATTACATTACAAAAAAATAACAAATAAAAGAAAAAACGTAAAAAAATAAAATAAAATTACATTTGAAACATAAAAAACATTATGGCTCCAAACCCCAAGTAGATAAACCATCTCCCATATTGGTTGATGATTGCATTGTTATAACCCCTTTCTAGTGAGGAGAGTGTGGAGAGGAGAAACCCATTTTTATGAGGAAAACCACTCTATGGCATGGGGTAAACCAAAACATATGGACATGACTGCAGAAATCAACTATAATATCAAGTATGCTATATAAAAAAACATGATAACAAGACAAGATAAAGAGACTACCTCATCCGGACGTTTGATGAAGTCCATCATTGAGCACTTGACTCAAATATATGAACCTACAACTTGTCCTCAACAATCAATATACATAAGAATATGGTGATAATATATAAAGTCATCACCACGATCGATGGTCGACTGAGGCAGTCTGCAACATTATTGGTGCTTCCCTTCTTGTACTTGATGTTCAAATGAAACTATTGAAGATATGTGGACCACTTTTTATGGTGATCATTCTGCAACTTCCTTTGTGTCTGTATGAAGTGCATGGGTCGGTGGTCTGTGTGGATGATCATTTCCTTCCCCAAAATGTTATGCTTCCACTGTCGAAAAGCATGCATAATGGAATAAATTTCTTTTTCATAAGTGGGATACTTTCGGATTGTGTCAGACAACGTCGCGTTGTGATATGCCATTGGATGCTCCTGATGAGTAATAACTACCCCAATAGCATAGTCAGAGGCATATGTCTTGATCTCAAATGGTTGTTACAAGTCTGGTAATGCGAGCACTGGGGTGCAACAGAGGCGGTGTTTCAATTCTACGAATGCCTTCTGTTGATATTCCGACCAAAGTATTTTTTCTTTCGCTCCTCCCTTAGTGAATTGACTCAAGGATCAAGTGATATGAGAGAATCCCAACATGATCCTACAGTATAAATTAGCAAGACCAAGAAAGTTGCGAAGCTCTGTTAGAGTGGTCGGGGATCGCCAATCCTGAATGACTTCGATCTTCGTTAGATCCACATGCACCCCATGCTCATCAATAATGTATCCCAGATAATGAAACTATGTCATGCCAAAAGTGGACTTCTCCAAATTGGCACACAACTTGTGTTTCCACATTGTTTGGAGGAAATGTCGGATGTGGTGGAGGTGTTCTTCCCAAGTCGGGCTAAAGATCTGGATGTCATCCAAGTACACTACTACAAATGAGTTGGTGAATGGCTGCAAGATGTCTTCCATCAGCCTCATGAAGGTTGCGGGAGCATTAGTCAATGTGAAAGGCATGAATAACCATTCAAAAAGTCCCTCCTTGGCTTTGAAGGTAGTATTCCACACATCACATGGTTCGATTAGTACCTGGTGATACCCGGACTTCAAGTCGATCTTGCTAAAATATTTATCCCCTTTGAGTTGGTCATCAATCTATGGGATCAGGTGCCTATTCTAGACAGTGATCTTCTTTAGCACTTGATAGTCAATACAAAGTCCCCAAATCCCCTCCTTCTTCAACACCAACACGATCCATCTCCCTTAGGGAAATGAACCTGGATGGATGTGAAATTTATGTAGCAGCTCTTGAATATGTTGCTTGATTTCATCGTTCTCTAGAACAGAGCATTGATAGATCGGTCCATTGGAAAGAGACGCACATGGGGTCATATTGATGGTGTGTTTGACCTGACAGTGCAGAGGCACCCCTGCGGGTGAGGTGAAGATGTCTCGATACTCCTCCATGACCTTTTCCATTTGTTGTTGTCATGCGGAGGAGCCCTGTCTGGATGTCGTGGCCACAGTCTTCTTCTTTCCATGAGGGAAGATCATTAGGAAAAAATAATTCTCGGTTTTGGAAATGAGCTTACTGCATTGTTTCGCAGTAACCAAAGAGATAGAGATAGGTGGTGGTACCTATGGTATCTTGTACAACCTATTTCCCAAGGTAACAATAACAATGCGAGTCCGGAACACATACACAACATGTCTCTTCCACAAGCATGGTTGACCTAATAATACATCACAAACATCAAGAGCAACAATGTCACATAATACCTCATCGGTGAAGGACTTGATGTTGTAGGGAAGGATACATTGTTGACTGATGCAGAGATCCCGTCCTTGGTGAAGCCACCCGATGGTGTACGGATGTAGGCGTTCTTTGGTCGGCAAGACCAACCACTTCATGACCTCTGCTGAAATGAGGTTCTTTTGGCTCCCACCATCGACAATGAACTATAGAGGGAAACCCTTTACCCACATCTGGGAGAGGAAGAGATGCTCCTCCTCCTATGGATCTTCCAGTTCTTCCTTTTGGATCTTCATGGTGGCAATATTGGCATTGGGATCTACATTGATAATCTGCTTCCCTCTATCATTCCCCTTCTCGGGTTTTGATTCATTGTCGAATCATGCATCTGATTCAGAAGACCTCATCTCAACCACCAATGACTGTTTGGCTCGACATTCACTTGTGTTGTGAGTGGAGCTCTTATGGAAATCACACCACTTTCTCGTGTCCTTCTTCGGCTTCACAGTGTTGTTATTTTCTTGCAAATTTGGTAGGTTCTGTTGAGCCTCCATGCCTTGGATTTGTCCTTTGTTCTGCGGTTTGGGGGAACCTTTTTCTTGATTTTGATTCACAGATCCAAAGTCTCGCTTCTTCTATTTGAATTTCTACTCAATCTTGGAAGCATACCGGTATGTCGTACCAAGCGAGGAGATGTCGAGGAACTCCATTTCCTCATGAATGTATCTGTGTAGACAACTATGGTACTTCAACACCAAATGTTTCTTCGAATCTTTGATACCCAACTTTGTGCGCATGGTATGGAACATATTTTTCATCTCATGCACATCTTGATCCCTTTGTGGTTGCAACGTAGTCCATTGTATGTACTTGTCCTCATAGCTCCCCACAAGATAATATTGTTCCTTGATCGCCTCTCAGAAATAATTCCAAGTGGGTACATCCGAGAATAGGGAGGGTTCCTCCTCGTCCTTTTTCTCGCAGTAGGTTTCCCACTAGTCCTTGACATGGGGGGAAACTTTGAGCAATGAAAAAATAATCTTCTCTTGGTCGTTAATTCATGAACCAATAAATATCCTTCTAATAGATTCAACCATCTATCTATGACATATGCATCTATTTGACCATCAAATATGGGAATGTCAAAGTTTACTTGTTCCTTAAAAGGGGTTGCACCTCCAAAGTCGTTGTTGGATGCAGATGCACCACCAATGGGAAATCGTTGAAGGATCTGGGCGAAGTTATCCATCAGTGCGTTCCTTTATTTTTCAAGGGCCTCCTCGAGCAATATTTTGATAGGATATCCTTCTCCCTCATCTTTCTTTCCATCCCCCATGGGTGGTCATCGGAGTTTGCGAGGCTGATCTTGCATAGGTTCAACCAGATCAAGCCTTAAATCCTTATACGCCAACCTCGTTGGGGACATGAAAAGAAGGATCGAGAAAGAGTAGACCGCTCTGATACCACTGATCCATATTTATGAAAGAACGAAATAGAATACACAAATAACCATGAATACAAAGATGAAAAAAAAATAACACTTCATTTCATTAATATCAAAGAACTGAAATTTGTTTACAGACATAATAGAAATAAACTAGCTAGAGCGTTGGTAGCTTATCTCTGAGCATATATGTGGTGGCTACAGGCATATGAAATCTATGTTACAGTGAGGCTCGAAGGCCTATATATTATTAATAAACAATGGAAACCCTAAACATAAAAAAAACCTAACCCTATGAGTTGAAACGCCAAAATATGGGCCCCATCGAGGTAAATTGGTACATCAACTTCCCGGGGTCGTAACTTTGACATACTATCTTTGTTTGACACAAATGATACATCGTTAAAAATATCTATCTGAGGACTATAATTGTTGGTAGAATGTGATAAGAAAACATTCGTTGGTCGATTGATTCCCAAAAAACGTTATTTAGGGCCTCAAAACGGCTCTAGAAATTCAGGACCCAAAAAATTCCAAAAATAGTAAATTGTGCTACAATTAAGGAAACTAAAAAACTGAAAGAAACAATGGTGGGGGTCCAAGTGGAATAGGTGGGTGGCCACCAATATCCACCTAGATCAATAATCCATCAATATTGATAACAAATACGCCCATGGAATAACAATTCAAATATTTGCAAGACATTAATTGGAAGAGAAACGAGTATTTCTATTAAAATATGATCAACAAAAGTGTATGATTGACAAACTTATGTGTCATCACGTCTCGGAACCGAGAAAGTAATTCCCTTCTAGTTAGGCCTCGACCACTTCAATCCTGTACCAAAAGCAAGCTCATATAAGAGAGACAATGAGATTCTCCATCAAATAGGGAAGAGCTCACGGACTCAATAATGTGTTCGGACTTAAAAGGACAAAGGGATGCAGACTCAATATGAAGTAAATAATTTCTCTAGAGTTACTTTTCTCTCAAATTTGAATTCTTATCCTTCTTCCACATCTTGGATATGGCCTATTTGTAGTCTTCAAATGGAACTGAAGGGCCAATTCTGAGCGCTTTCAGTATATGGGAGGTCAAGGATCATGGATCTCATGACATGGAAACTTGACACCATTTTTTAATTTTGGGCACAAAACCGCATGTACACAGGCTATAATGGTGCAAACTATGTATACACATGTTGTATAGTTGTTAGAGCACATATATGTGAAAAAATATGTTTTTTCGATCTGGGAATTTCAAAAAGGGACTTCAAGTCTGCATAGGGAAATGGAAAAGGCCTTTTGAGCAAGTTGCATGGGATGAGGAAAATCTTTCCATAACAAATTCCCCCTAATGCTTGAGGTTAGAGGAGTATTTTTGATTGCCGAAATACATTATAATTCCCAAAAGTGGAGTGATGGAGACTCAGTTGGACGAACTAGTTGCTCATAAGAATATTACAATTGATAATGACTTTGTACAAGTGGATTCCAATTTGAATTACATTGCAGATACATGTGGAAATATACCAAATATTTGTTTATGGCCATGAATAGGAAATAAAAAGGTAGATACATTCCATAAGATATCATAGTCATGAACAAGGCCCAGTGAAAACCAATCTCAAAATCAATATGAAGATATATGCATACAATGGAGTACAATATGAAGTCCCATGATTACTAAAGTCATATAGGTATGGATCCAATTAATGATAGCAACAAATCAGGAAAGATGCGACTATAAATTGATGTATTCAAGTCTTGTATACGATCCTCCAAAAGTGCAAGTCTACATCATGTGAATAAATGAGTTGAGGTCGAAAAAAATAAGACTTTGTTTGATTATCGGTCATTAAGGTATATCATTAACGAACGCGATACAACCTATCAATAATGAAAGTAGGTATCACGACACTGAGTACATTATTACAAGTTTGAATAAAGGAGTTGAGGTTGAACACTTGAAGAATCCATCGATCAGGAGACATTGATGTATTCCCAATTGTCCATGGCGAGAGAACATGCCACTGACGACTACAAGACTCTAGGTACTCATAGGACTCTAGGCCTCCTTTCCATAATAGATGAGCTGAATTCGATGGAAGGAGACCCACTAAAAGGAGATCATTAAGGAATCTCTCATCAATCAACACGAGGTACAAAGTAGTGGCTTGTAAATTTAGAGGAACTCAGATGAAGAACATGTTCACGAACTAATGACCCCGTGCATCTTTTGCATGCACCAGATGCAAGCAATGCACAAATAAGTACCTTTGAATAGCAGCCAATAAGGAAAACTGCTGAAAAAGGAGAGGAAACCATCAATAAGGCTAATGGAATCCAAGACACTGCACGAATCCCAATGTGTGAATATATTTCTTTCCGTCGAACAAAACGGAAACCCCCAAGTCAACGACCAATGAGGAGATGTCGACTGTTGAGTTCAAGGTTACCTATCCATAATGAAATTAGGACCAATTTGCATGGTATTAATACAGTTTCATGTAACTATGAGACACACTAAGGGTATGGCCAACAAACAAAGTCAAGAGTTCTTAGAAATGGCCGACACAAGCTTATAGACATCCTTTGAAAAAGAGCATGAGACATATGGAGGACTCTGGTAGCATAGAATCAATGATGAAACTTTGTAATGCAGGAGGCACCAATCAAACTCTCCATAGGGAGTGGAAGAGTAACTAGTCAAAGGAGTAAACTCTAAGAAATGAGCTTAGCTTCCTAAGGACATTCTAAAACCAAACTTCGGAATCAAAAGTTTTTTCTTTGTTCAAAGGAGAAACAACTACTTCCAACATGAGATAATATTATTTTCCTGCCCGTCTCTTTTTTGTTTTCTCATAGAAAAATGAATGCTATGATACAGAGGAGGAAACAAGTGTCTCGAGTAAGAAACTAGATCCAATAGTGGAACATACCTATGCTCAATGAAAGGACATGCATGTAGGATATGGAGACTTGGGGGAATGTTTCCTCATAGGGTACAGGGTATCAAGATACAGATATAAACAAGGCTATGCTTGGATGATGATGTGAACTGCTGAGATAATAGGAATATAATGTGAAAGCGGGAACCACCAATAGGCTCAATACTGCAAGCAATAGAATGAGATGCAATTACAACTCAACTCCAAAGAATGTCATTTTTCATAAATTAGTCTACTTGGTCTGAAAAGGAGTTAAACTTACACCAAATAGACATCCTTTCAAATCCAATTTACAAGTGTGAAAGAGATGAGTACACTCGACAATATTTTCACTTTTTGAGAGAGTCGGAAAAGAACTTAAACAAGACTCATGTGAGTCCCATAGGTATAGGTCAATATGCTTATGAGTAATAATATGAGGCTCGAACACAAAATCATATTGGATCTATAAGGCACTCTCGATCTTTATGGAATAATCTCTGCACGGGCACCAGAGGGAACACAGGTTCTAACTAGGGTACCCATGTTTGGTAAGTCTCTATCATTTAATAACGACACTTCTAGTAGAAGTAAGGAGGTTCCAATTCACTAATAAATGGGTTCATACCTAAGTCATATGGATCATAGACATAGGATAATGTAAAAATGCAAGATGGAGTGAGGACTTATCCTATATGCTAGTCAAATAAATAATACCTGCCAAAGTCACGAATGGATGAAAGGATGCTAGAAACCATAAGAATCCCTAGATAAAACCACCAAAACCAACTTCTTCCACTACACTAATAATCCATTGGGCCAAAATATTAGCAAAAACTATGTAAAGTGTGTAAATGTTTTCTATAAATAGTAAAAGTAACCAATTTTACCATACCATTTCACATTTTCACCCAAATAATGCATTTTGGACCAAATTTCCCACAACCTTCAAGTGTCGATTGCGGGAGCTAAGAGAGACAAAATTTACAACCATCTCAACCAAGTAAGTACTCTTTCCCTCCTCTTCATTTCTAGTGGATTAGAATTTTAAATTATGTCTCACTTTTTGAGTTTTTTAATGCGCAAATTAAAAAACAGGGTGTACACAGGCTGTAAATCATCAGGTCACGTATATGAAGCCCTATACACGATTGTTATCAAAAAACAATGTGTATATGAAACCCTATACGTGACTGTGTAAACTGCAGCTCGTGTATAAGTCCGTAACTTGTTTTTTTAAAGGAATTTGACTCAAAAATTGGATTTTTCTTGCAGGATGGTACATGAATGGAGAGAAAGAGAGCATGAGGAAGTTGATGTTGCAGTGGAAAGAGATCCAGGAGACCAATTAACATAAAAAATATGTGGGATTTATATGTTTTGGGTTCTCAAAGGGACGAGGGCTCAAGTGAGGCTACTCCAAATGATGGTGAACTTTTGGGATCCCAATATAGAGGCCTTCAACCTCGATGAGAAACCATTGATAATTTAAGTCGAGGATATATACTTTCTTACAGTGTTGTCGCATCAGGGTGAGGTGGTGAACCTCAAAGTCAAGGGATATGGGAGTGGCATGAACATAGAGGACTATATCACCACTCAGTGTCTTGTAGGCACATAAAAGGTAGGGAGCCAACTTCCTATTGGGGCGATCAACAAACTGAGTTTAAATATTGTTGTTCTTGTACTCACACAGATCATGGGGTCAGTCTCATTGCATCAAGAATCAAGGTCACTTATTTTCTACTGAGTGGAGTGCTTACAACTCATAGTGTATGATTAGTGCACCTCACTACTGGCTAACATGAAGATCTAGCTGACAGACTGCAAACAGGGTAGGAAGAGGAACTTCAGATTCACATCTATCTTGTGTAGTTTTTTCTTTGAGTGGGTTCCATAACTGAGCCCTAGAGTCGATATTGTTCCAAATAGAACAATCAATCATCCATGTCACAGTGGACCAAGGTGATGAGGTGGTTGGAAGGTTATAGGGTACTGACTCCCTACAATGAGGATTTCTTCTTTTGGTGGCACCGATAGGTGATAACCTTGGAGGAATACCCTTATGTGGGGATCAACTTCAGAGGAGACCCAAACATGCCATTTCCACCAGGTTCTGCCTACGAAGACATAGGTATGAAACAATTTTCAAATATATTTCGTTTGTTTGTTTTTTTTTTAAAGGGAATAAAAAAACACAAATGTTTTTGGATGGTGTCAAGTATTCTAACAAAAAAAAATTGTTGTGCAGATGTGGGTCCATAACAAATGGATTGATTTCCATGACCTTGGTGGACGCACCAGGGGGATGAGGCAATGAGAGGAGACACAGAGAGAGTTCTTCAAAATGTGCGAGGGAACCTGCCTCTTTTGACGCACAAAATACCCATGGTTCAAGTAGAGGATCTGTTATAGGTGATGCAACAATAGGTGGTGGGTGTGCCCCGTGCATGGGTGTGACTCTTCTGGCATCACACAACTGCCATAATATGCTATCATGACACACATCCAATGCCACAGGTGTATATTTCATGGCTATTGTATCGATCGGTTGTATATGTATTTTGAGGGTGTGAGCCCCAATTGTACTATAACACCATATTTTTTGGAGAAATGAAATATAAAAACATTGGTCTTCGAATTTACTTATATTACAATGTGTACATTGGTGAATGAATTTTCTTTAGTTTAGTTATGTGACAAATCCAAATCTAAAACATAATTAGTATATGCATCAGATACATAATTAGAACTTCTAGTTATGTGATTATAAGTAATAAAATTAAAATTTCATTCCAAAAGTCATACCCGTAGGAATCGTCGGAGTAGAGTAGGGTCTCGCATCCGGTAATTGTCATTCAACTAACATACTACTAACTGGGAGTCTAGGAGAACTTCTAAAGAACGAATACCATGTGAAATGGAATCGCGTAAAAACTCTATAATGACGTTATATTCAGCCACATTATTCATTGATGGCCCTAGACAAACACCACCTGAAGACACCAATTGACCCTCGAGTGAGTAAACAACCCAAGCAGTGGAAGCCAAGTTCCATGTATGATGACTGGCATCATCTGTGAATCCTAAGTAAAATGAAGACTCTGTTAACATCTTCCAAGCAAGGGAAAAATCAATAAGCAATCCAATGACAAAAGGGGAAAATATATATACACAAAGATACACTACTATACAAAGAGTTACACCCAATATTGGGGCTCAGGCATAATATATTTTCAAGTGGAGCCCATTTCTAGGCCTAGCCAACATATTCCCTTCATAATATTCTAATTCAGAGGCTCCTTTTTCTAAGACACGTTGCACAATATAAGGACCATTCCAGATGGGGTTGAACTTTCCTTCCCCCAATGGTTCTTTGGTTGGTCATACAAGAGGACCAAGTCACCCTAAGCGTACTATCGAGGATAGACATACTTATCATATTGTACCTTGACATGCTGTTTATTCTCTTTGATAGTTGTAGAGGCATCTTGACATTGCTCATCTAGGCTCTCTAGGTGTACGAGGCATTCTTTGAGATCGGAAGTATCATGTAGGAGATTAACTTCCAGTATAAGAGAAGGGATTTTAAATTCAATAGGTAGGATTGAATCCACACCATGTAATAACTGAAAAGGAGAAAAATCGATGGAAGTCTTAACTGAGGTTTGGTATGCCCAAAGCATAGGGTAAAGCATGAGATGTTAGTCAGATTTTCTCTGGCTGACAGTTTTATGAAAAATGATCTTGAGAGACTTGTTCACGGCCTCCACTTGTCCATTTTTCTGGGGGCAGTAAGGGGAATAATGACCATGTTTAAACCCTAGTTCCGATGCTAATTCTTTCATCATTTCATTCTAAAACTAACTACCATGATCCCATCAGATTCATTTGTAGGCATGGCCTCGACCCACTTAGTAAAGTAGTCTATGACCATGATAATATGTTGATTCCCCCTAGATGAAGTTGCATTGCAATCCAAAAAATCCATCCCTCACTTGGTGAAGAGACCGACGGTGATGACCGGGTGAAGAGGGGCCAGATGCGAGCATATATTCTGAGTGAAAAACTAGTAGGGGTGACACTTCTTGACCACTTCAACAAAATATTTAAAAATAGACGACCAAAAATAATCAGCTTGCAATATATTTTGGGTTGTCGCAGGCCCAGATAGATGACGAGCACAAGATGCACTGTGAGAGCAATTAAGAATAGACTCATCCTCCTCATCAGTCAAGAAACGATGAAATATATTATATACGCCTTGGCGATACAAAGTTTCATTGATGATAAGGTACTTTTTAGCTTGATATCGTATACATCATCGATCATCTCTCAAAAGATGTTGAGATAAATTCAAGGCTTGAAGATAGATCAAAATGTCTCCATACTAGGGGTCCGATGAAAATATAAGGAAAATGTGTTCATCCATAAATGAATCAACATGAATAACATCCTCATGTAACTGAGGGAATTTGATGCATACTCCCAGCCTCACATGGGGCCCACGTGACCTCTCGATGTAGGATCGTTCAAATTTAGAGCTCGATCAACTCTCAAGCCCCTGTTGAGCCCCCAAAAATATTACACATTTCCTTTACTTCCTTGTGCAGATTCCACAAAACCTATGGGCTATCACCAAGCCCCTTTACCTTTTCAAAAATTCATTTTAGGCCCTAGCCCCTTTGTTATGGCCAAAAACCTCATATGACCATGGGCAGAGACCACACACCTAACAACACATGAAACTTCAACGCTCTAGAGATTCAGGCTTCGGGAGTTCTAACACTACAACACCTCCACTCCTTCAAAGTCATAGACTCATGATATGACACACCTCTGAACACTAGTAGGGATCAATGATCATTATCTCACGTAGAGAATCAACGAAAAACACCCTCTCCGGGCTTCAGATTTTTCCAAATCACAACACCACAGATTCGATGAAGCATCGAATTGGAAAACTCACAGAGTGCCAGATATGTGACCCACATTTCCTCTTTTATGGAAGAATGAGATTTTATCCTCCCTTCAGGCCTTTAGGATTTCTAGATCCAAAACAACTCTCACCTCTTATCTTCTGGAGTAACAAACCTCTGTACAACAAGATCTAGTGCCACACATCCCCACAACTGGATGATCGAGATGGAATATGGCCTTTGATAGTCCTCGATTCTCCTTCCAACAAAACTTCCAGAGATCCATTTCTCTGAACTGCTAGGCTTGGCACCACGTGCTCCCACCTGTCAATGACTGGGATCTATCCTCTAGGACTCTGGGCTTCGGGCCTTCGGGAGTCTTGAATTCTCTAGCTTGCAATACCTCTAGAGTAACAAACTTCTGGACCTCTATATCTCTTTCCGCGTGTTTCCTCCTCAATCGACAATCGAGATCCACTATACTCTTTAGAGCTTCGGGTGGACTAAACACTTCTCACCTCTGATCTCCTGGACTATCGTTATTTACAACTCAATAATATGCTGACATGTGTTCATTAGATCCAGCGATCCATATTTACCTCGGGCTCCCGGGACTTCGGGAACCTCTTCTCCTTTGCACCCAAGCTCATAAATATATAGAATATGCGAAGTCTGAAGGAATTCTAGTGTTAAACCTCGTCCACCTTTCCTTGATCTAATGATTTTTGTAGCTCGGTTTCACATCTAGCGGATGAGATTTGTTCTCCTCCTGGACGCTCCTCCTTCTGTCTAGAATCTGATCCGATGGTCCATATCTTCTCCTGACAGTTGATATGATGACAGTTGTTGATCCGGGGCAGGATCTTTTATGATTATGGTTGAGTTTTAAACTTGCATGAATTCATTAACCATTGAGAATTTTAACGAAAGAATGAGGAAAGAAGAGGATTATATCATTCAAATACACATATGCAGATCTGAAAACAATAATGAACAGCAAACCATAAGAACGCAGGTTGATAACGGAGTTCGGCACAATGTTTGCCTACGTCTCCGGGCCTT
>ML782913.1:228599-254027 GCA_009831015.1 Picea engelmannii
AAGGCTACAAGACTGATCTGGTCTTGTTTTCCCAGATCTCAAGAACCCAATGCAAGAAACGGCACGCCAAACTGATGCTCCAAGCTCCCAGAAACGATCCGACAGCGTTTCCACCTCAAGGGCTACCCTGCAACAAACTGACTATGGCTTGGCTTCCCAACAGCATAACTCTGCTCTGAATGACTGTCCATTGGCCTCAAACAGGCCTGTTTTATATAGGAATGGAGTTGGTTTCACATCCCCAACTTCCTCCAAGAATCTGGCCTCCAAAAATGCCCAATATCCCCCAAAAATGGAGTTAAACTGCTAATAATAGCTACAATTAAACCAAAAATCCAAATATTGTTTGTAAAACCCACTTTAATAAAGTTTGCATGCCAAATTCGGGCTTAGGCCCCAAAATCAGGGCGCGGCCCCCTTTGTTCGGTCACGTGGTTGGGCATGTGGCCACGCGCTATAGCGCGGGCCACCCCATTCTCACTGGCTCCCGGTCATATCTGCGCATCGTGGCTTAACTGCTCAACTGCCCGCGTTTTTCATTTGGTGGTTGGCCGGGTCATATGGTATATTGGCGCGTAGGTTATAACCATGGGCCAAACCTCCGTGCCCAACTCCCGTGCAAAAAGGTCTAAGCTCCGGTTTTATGGGCGGATACAAAGGCCCCGGGCTAATTTGTTACCACAAACGTGCGCCAACAGTTGCCGCGCTTCCGGTCTTTTGTGGTGTGGTCATATTGCATAGTCGTATGAGTATTGGCGAGGGCTGGGGCTAGGACCCGGCCCATTTTCCGCCCGTTTGAAACTTTCACAAACTTTAAATAAACAATGTGCCGATCCTCTAACAAGAACCGCCGCTCGGACTACCGGTTAGCCCAAAACTGTTAAGTCGTTGATCGCCCGGGAGGTCGCGGGTTCGACCCCCGGCGACGCCAACCATATTTTATAAACCAAAACTCACGAACCAATAATGGGGTGCCACGTGGCAGCCCAGGATTGGGCCACGTGGCACCCTTAAAAACCAATCGGATAATGCCACGTGTCAACACGTGATTCGCCCACCTGTCTGCCAAGTCAACTGCCACGTCCTCGACCGTACTGCCACCTGTCCCTGCCGCGTCAGCACATCCGTACGCCCTGTCAGCTCGCCACATCATCCGATGATGTCAGCGTGACACGTGTCACCCTGTGAGTGGTGACACGTGTCACCTCATAACTGGCTGATCGTATGCCCAAAGTGCCAAATTCACCTGACACGTGTCGCGTCCTGGTGATGCCACGTGTCCTCCGTACGGACTTGCCACATGTCGCTCTCTGATGTTGCCACGTGTCATCATCCCTGTCTGCCACGTGTCACAATCTGGTTGGCCCACGTCAGCTGTACGGACGTCACGTCAGCACTGTACGACCTGACACGTGTCTGTACGGACTGTACGGACAGGTACAGTCAGCATCCAAAATTTTGCCTGTTTGGCCTTTCGGACAGAACGCGATATCTTCTCCATACGGACTCCGTTTGACATAAAAATTATACCACCGGAATCAGGAGAATGAGATGGACGCAATGGCACAGGTTTCGTCGTATTCCGAGCACTTTCATTTTTGAGCATTTTTCAAGCCCTATCAGGCTTCTGGATCTGTTTTCAGATCAGTTGTAGCTCCTCTTCCTAGAGTTCACTTTCCTTCACTTTAGTGAATGAATTTCTCAATGATTTTCAAAGGCTTAACCTTTGACTTCCTCCTCTACAAACCTGAATTCTCAGTCTTTGCTTATGTTCTGAAAAAAAAATACTCCTTCTAATCTTTTACAACTTCAAAGGACTTAGGCCGTGGCACACACTTGTGCTTCCTTGAAATCAAGAACTTGAAAGGTTCCCCTCTTCTGCAAACCTTGTAGAGACTCTATGCACAAGGACACTCTTTCTCCTTCAACAAAATTTTGTTCCCTCATGGTAGCTCGACGCTCATTCTTATGAGCTCGCCCAACACTTTAGACGAAGTGCTGGCTCCGTTCACTCAAATTCACTTACCTCCTCCTTGATCTTTTCATTTCTCAAACCTCAAAGGGTTTCGGTCCCTTTGTTCTCCAAATGATTTCTCATTCCCTATTGGCACTCTGTGCTCATCCTCCTAAGTTCATGGAATTTTGTAACAGTCTTTAGTGCAGCCCTTGCACTGGCTTAAACCTGAGTCCTTAAATATGAAAAACTTACTTGCACACTCCTTGTGCACTCTGTGAAGACTTGCATTGCTCATCCTGAGCTTTACCTTCTCACAGAACTCAAAACAGAGTTCTTGCACACTCCTTGCACCTACTAAATGTACTCCTTGCAGAGCCTTCGTTAGAGTGTTCAGTAACTCTGTTGTGTCTTCCGTTCTAAGATTTCAACTTGTTCTGGTGTGCCCACCTGGCACATTATTCTATGAATTTGAAATAGAGTTGAAGTGCACTCCTTGCACTGGCTTCACAAAGTATTTTAATTACTCTGGCATGCACTCCTTACACAAGTATAAGAGCCCAAAACACTTAGAAAACTATAGATAGATAGAGAATTCTATCTAATTCCTACAAAGGAAAACATACATGCATCCATGGAATTCATAAACGCAAAGAAAACACTCATAAACAAACATTCATCATACTGATAAACACACAAAAATTTATATGCAGGAAAAACTGCTCTTTGTATTAATATTGAAACATTCTTTACAATGTATACAAGGCTGGACTACAACAAAGTCTCAACTCTTCCTCCTCTCCTCTCTTATCTTCTCTCCTTAGCAGCTAATTCTCTCCTTTCCACTAACTAATGAATTTTGATACAAATATCTTTTTACAAAATAGGGGATCCTCGAGCCTTCCCTCCAACTACCTACTCTCATTAAATTACAATAAATTACATTTAAGAAATATCTAGTCTGAATTAGACCTATATCTCTCTACCTGTCATCCATTAAAGGTGAATTCACATGAAACCTGTACAATACACATGGGATCGTCTTTCTTTGAGCCTTACAGACTATAATTTCATTAAATTTCATTAAATTTTTTAATTAAGGTTCAAAATAAGAGGGTTGGCTCCTCTCTTCCCTTGGAATTTGTTCCCTCCAAGTGTGTTGATGTGCTATCCTCTGACACATTTGATGATGTGGAGAAATGCTCCTGCATCCGAAGTCTGATACTAACTCAGCAAAAACTAGAGATTTCTTGGATTTTTCCGAAGAAAAATTGAGATCAAACTCTTGCAAGATGACAATCCATTTATTATATTTTCTCCCTATGATACACCTAGTAACGATGTGTTGAAATGGATTGACTTCATCAACTACGGTATTTTTTCAAAGCAATATATAGTGTCGTAATATTTGAACCACGTGTATGACACCCAAGGCTATCTTCTCAACATGCGAGTACTTGATTTCAGGGTTGACTAAGTTTCGACTAACATAGTAAACGATGTGCTCATGGAACTCATCATCCTCTTGAACTAAAACCATACCAATTGTCCCTTCGGACGCAATGATATAAATAAAGTAATCACTATTGTAGTCCAGAGGCTTCAATAGAGGTGTCAATACCAGGTCTTTCTTAAGAGCATCGAAGGATTCCTGGGCTCACTCTTCCCATATAGATGGAGTGTCCTTATTTAAGAGACGCATGAAACCCTTAGTAATATTGGCATAGTTTACTATAAACAAAAGTAATAAGTTATCTTTCCCATGTAAACCTTTAAGATGACAAATACTATGTGGGGGAGGCAATCGAAGTATTGCCTCAACCTTGAAAAGATCCACCATGATCCCAGTCTCAAAGACTAAGAATCCTAAAAGACGACCTGAACTAACGTAAAATATTCAGTTATGAGGGTTCAAACTGATGCGATAATAGTGGAATCTCTCAAAAACTAGCAAAAGGTGGGTAGCATGGTCCACTCTCTTGCGAGAGGGAGCAGCGAGATCATTGAGGTAGGCTTTGAATATATGCTTGATATCGTGAAAAGTGAAGGTCATGGCTCGTTGGAAGGTTCCTACGACGTTTTTAAGGATGAAAGGCATTTTTCGGTATGTGAAAGTACCCCAAGAACAAATAAATGTATTCTTATGTTGATCTTCAGGTTTAATCTAAATTTGGTTGTATCCTGAAAATCCGTCCATAAAATAAAAAGCCTCTCTTCCCGCACACTCATTGATTATCTGATCAATGAAAGGTGTCGAAAATTTGTCTTTAGGACATGCCTTATTCAAGTCTCGAAAATCCATACACACAAGGATGGTTCCTTACTTCTTATTCACAGGAATGACGTTGGATGTCCATTTAGTCAAGGGAACCAGGTAGATAAAAAATGCATTAAGTAGCATCCGGTTAGGTTTTAATATCATGTTCGACAATGTGAGGGTCGATTTTTGACATCTCTTCATATGTCTAAGAGAATACATCACAAAATTCCTTGAACAACTTGGTGTAGGTTTGAATTTCTTTAGGCGAACAATCCACACTGATATATACATTTTCAGTTTTATCGGGAATACGAGATATGCCGATCATGATGGTGGGAGAAATACTCTCCATGTTTCCTTCGACATAAATGTGGTGTGTATCAAGTGGAACTACGACATGATCGACTATCTCACTCAAGGTAGATATAAAATCATCTTGTTCAATTATAACAAGCTCTGTGAGGAAGTAAGAGCGATGATTCATATCATCCCATGGCTTATCAAAACCATTCATAGCCTCTATGATTACTTCATCTGAAGGCCAAGTATCATCGAGGCAATCATATGAGAAAGATGATGAAGTGGCCCATTTGGGCCGAAGAATAATATCCTCCTTGTCTTTATGCGAGGAGACAAGATCTAGGTTGACAGTAGAGTCGAGAACAACCTGATGCGCTATCTTTATCGATGATAGTGGCATTTCCATTCCAATATGTGACTGACCTTAACAAGACAAGGTCGGGGAAGGTAGGGTCCAAGGATTGTTAAAATACGAAGTGTGGAAAGGAACAGACCTCATTGATGAAGCAAACCTAATGGACATGGAATAGATATGATGAATTTGTGCCACGAAATCAAAGGTACCCATAAGGAAGGAATACATTCTGACACCAATATTCCCAGTTTTCAGCTAAGAATTGTCGATCACGAGGATCGAAGGTCCAACTGATTCTTTGGGACTAGCATGCGCAAAGGATAACTAGTCAATCTTCACAATTTTCCCTTCATGAGGAAAGCATAAAGTACAAAAAATGGATGATACAAATGCAATCATAGCATAATTCCAATTATGCCCTAGTAATAAGTTATAGTCAAGGATCGCGTCAACCACCTCGACATCCACATCCAATGTCTTTCCACCTAATTGGACTGGAAAGTTAGGAAGAATACAATGGGGACATAAAGGACGAACATCGAATGTGGTCAACATGTTCGGAGATTGAGAGAGGGTTGGATAGACAATGGCTTTCCAATAGGTTAGGGACATCACACATGTTGCAACGCCTTCATCAATAACAATACGTTTGATGGTATACTTTGAGTAATCCACATCGATTTGAAAGGCCACGTGGTAAGGAAAGTGAGGCTTCACATCCATGACATCAAATTTGATAACCTTAGAGCCACCGGGTTATAGAGATCCTAACACATATAACAAGGAATCCCTCTATGAAGGACATGTCTAGAGTACCTCCAAAGCCGACATCACACAATGGGTTTGACCCAAATCCTCAACAATAGAGTAGTTCTTTGAAGCTCTAGAATTAGGGTTGTGGGTAGAGTGTTTGAGTACTCCTTTCAGAATACAAGGCAAAGGCTCTGGATTTTTGATATGTAAAGGTGTCTCTGGAGGAGGGGGAGACTCTAGACCTTTAAAAACATTTAAAGTAATGTAATCGCGATATCGAGTGGCTACATCAATATGAGACTTGACCATATTTATGCACAAATGATCACCTTCATGCGCCAGTGGGTTTTGACTCCCACTCGTCGCATTTTTGGCATTATAGTATATTGAGGCCATGTGTTGATTATGCGGAAAAGGATTAGTCATCATAGTGGGTGTTAGAGATAAGAGCCTCACATCCTCCTCGAGTTTGTGGCACAAGTGGGTAAGGTGATCATCAATACAAATCTTTCAAGGGAATTTCACCTTACGCTTATATTTCTTTCCCTCAACAACATTAACCTTCAATCTATCATTGTTAGTGTTTTACTTGGGTTTATTATCATTCCTTCCACCCTTATGATTGTTACCATATCCTTTTTTTTTATTGCCTCCTGGTTGTTGGTTACCATTCGGGTTGGTCAACGACTGCACAGAATGTACATATGTCGACTGAGTGGGAGTGGAGGACAAAGACAAAGCTTGTCCTCCTATATAATGTCTTAGAGACAAATATTTCAACTGGTTTGTGAGCAAGTCTATATATTTAACATTTGTGGAGCCTATAATTCCATTATCACGAGGCTCGGGATTTTTCCTAGGGTTGTAGTTTGATCTCGGTGCGTCAGGACAAATTTCATATAACATTCTAGATTGAGAATATATGAGATATAACTTCTAGGATTTGAAAATCGCTTCCTCTTCATATATTACCCCAAATGTAGAGTCATATTTTCAAATATAATGCAATAAGGACTTAAGAAAGCATTCCAGCAAGAAATCTAGAGGAATGTAGGATTTGATCAACCTCTTCCATCTATGCCACTCTTGGATGTGATCCGCGATATGGGTGGCTTTGTCCTAGAGGAGGGTGGATAGAAGTTCTATGCTGACATCGTAATGAACCAACTATTGGAAGTGGTTGAGGAAGACTAAAACCATATGATTAAAATTCTCCTAAGTTCCCCCTGGTATCTCTATGTACCATTTTAATGAAACCCCTGTGAGGGTGCATTGAAACTATCTTAAATGAATAGAATCATCGTTAAGGGAATTGGAAGAGCACCAAATATGGAAATTAGTGACATGATCACTAGGATCCTTACAAGTCTTGCCCTCGAATTTAGGAATATCCAAAGGAATCTTTGTGGGGACGGGTGGCCATGTTGGGTCATGGTGCACCAAGTCATTCATTAATCTTGACAAGTCTGGAAAATTGAGCGTGGCCAAAAAATGGGGAAGGGGTTGCGACATCTAGCCCCAAGATCCCAGGAAAGATTGATGTTGGGGAATCACAGCCCATCCAGGGTTTTGGTATGCACCTTGGTCCTATCAGGGATTGTAAAACCCCCCTCCAAAGTGGTTCATAAGGGGCTGGTTGGGAACCATTCCATTTGGAATGTTATGATGAGGGTTGTAAATATTTCCCCCAATCAGAGTATTTCCAGGTTTGGGGTTGCCCAAAGTGTGAAACTAACCTCCTATGGGTGGAAATATAGAGGATAGAAGTGAATTCGTCATTCCAAACATGTTGGTGGGAATCGATTTGGGGGAGGTAGTTGTAAAAGATGAAACATAAGCATAAAATTGTCCCCCTGGTTGATTACTCCATCCATGAACATTAAGACTAGGATTAGACCCGAGGTGAAAAGGAGGTAGGCT
This sequence comes from Picea engelmannii, assembly GCA_009831015.1. Lineage (NCBI taxonomy): Eukaryota > Viridiplantae > Streptophyta > Pinopsida > Pinales > Pinaceae > Picea > Picea engelmannii. Next base: position 236,142 of record ML782913.1, read on the forward strand.
TCCAACCATAGGATTCATTTGGGGAATATTAGCACCACCAAACTAGAGTGGAATATGAGGAGGAGCCATGCCCCAAAGTCCTATACTAGGATTCAAATTAGATGTTGGAATGGACGATGAAAATTGTGATGTGAAATTTGGCATACCATATGAGAAAGGGCTAGAGGGAAAAGGGATGGATTGAGTATTGTAGCCCGACAAACTAAAAATATACCCAAAAGGGTTCATTACTATGGGTCAAGAGTATTAACTATAGGTCGGACATGAATGATGATGGGAACTTTCGTCACTACAACCATAGTGGTTGAAGGCATAGAAGGAGTACCATTAAAAAAAATACATATAGGAGTCGAAGGACTCCCAGTATCTTTCTGAATCGACTCACTACTCATAGTTGTATGAACACAAGTCTAGTAGGTGGAGGTGTGTGTACCACGGTTGATAATTTTATGCCTTTTAGAAGGAAAAGACTTAATATGGGGTGGTAATTTCAAGAAACTACGAGACCTGCAAGGAATTTTTTCTGGCTCCACGATGACTCAAGAATTGATATATAAAAACAAATCTTAAGGCCAACTAATAATCAAAGAGCACACCAAAATAAACAAAAAGCCCAATATGCACAAAAACAAGATAAAGTGGTTGAAAGGGGCCTCCCTCCATAAAATAGGTATGCATTTCTCAAGAGGGGCCTAAGACTCCATTCAAAAGATCATAGGTATCATAATCAACTATAAGGCTCCTCGTGGGATTAAAAGCTCATTCGGATAGATACCCCTGGAGAGGTAATCCTCCATAAAGGTCATTTGTTTTTCGACCCTTATCTGACCCAGGGTACCTGCAGAATAACCCCTGCAAGTAACCTATGTGCCTACCTATGTCAAGAAATTGAAGCCATCATGATATAACCAATGCGGAGAATAACAATCGTAAGTCAGGTCCACCGCATGGGCAGGGTAAGAAAGCTCAAAATATTTAAAGCACCGCCTCTCATAGAGGTAAAGGCACTAGCAAGACCCCCATATACGAATAGATCCCCAGAAATATATTTGATTCTAAGAAGGTATTAGAGGGATATATCTTTAACCAATTATACAATGCATTTCACCACTACCTTAGTCAGACACATATGTTTAGTTTAATACCCTCAGCCAAGTTTACTCACAAAATCCTATTCCAAGGCTCTAAATCTTAAGCTAGTTTGTGCACCCTAGAAAATAAAATCGTTTCTAATCAATTTTAAATTTATCAGTGTTATTTTTAGTGGCTTTGTTTACTCAAAATATGTGGTCGTGAAACTAATGATGTTATGACTCAACAAGTAAAAGAAATGAATATGAATATAATGCAAATTCCTAACTTCAATACTCAATAAATAATATGTGTTTCAAAAATGAAACTTTCAATTCAATGCAATTTCAAATAAGATGCAATATTTCCATACATGTATCAATATCAATAATAAGAACCCAAAAGATCAAATTCCATAACACAAAATGTATATTTTTTTTATTTTCAATATAAACATATGAAAATGCAAGGATTGGTCAACAACTTGATATATAATACCTACTATAAGAAAAAAGAGACAAACCAAGAAGGATATCAAGAAGCAAACACCCAGCCCAAGATGCAAGGACAACCAATGAAAAATATGATGAGAAAGAAAAACCGCCTGAAAATTCAACAAAATAAAGGTTTCCTATCACTCTCGAGGAACTTAACAGTCATGATAGAGACCCAACATGTCTCAACAACCATCAAAACTTACCCAACAAATAAAAAACTCACCAATAAAGCAATCAAGGATGATGTACACGATTGTTTAAGAAAAAACCACATATGTACACTCCCTATAGAATGATATATCACATATGTACGCGTTTGTCAATGAAAAACCACATATGTGTATTAAAACACTACCAGGTTAAGGATAAGGCCAAGAAACTTAGACTCAAAATGAAAATTGGTTGTCAAGAAATCAAACGACAAGAAAACTCAAGCTAACCGAGAGAAATTAAAGGAGAAAAACACTCCAAACCCCGAAAATAACATTCCCTTCCCAGTATGGTCACCAATTCTGTTACAAGGAAAATCACTCTATGGCATGGGGTAAACCACAATAGACGGAAATGACTATAGAATCAACTATAATCTCAAGTATTATATATAAACAAACATGCTAACAAGACAAGATAACGTTCCTACCTCGTCTGGACGTTTGATGAAGTCCATCATTGAGCACTTGACTCAAAGCTATATACATGCAACTTGTCCTCAACAACCAAGATACATAAGAATATAGTGATAATATATAAATTTAGCACATATAATAGCATAATCCATCAACATTCATAACAAATATGCCCATGGAATAACAATTCAAATATTTGCAAGACATTAAATGGAGGAGAAAAGAGTATTTATGTTAAAATATGATCAACAAAAGTGTTTCAATGAAAAACTTATGTGTCGGGACATCTCAGAACTAAGAAACAAAGTTTGTTCCAGCTAGGCATCCACCACTTCAATCCTCTACCAAAATCAAGCTCATATAAGAGGGACAATGAGATTTTCCATCAAATAGGGAAGAAATTGGGGGATGAACAATGTGTTCATACTTAAAAGGACAAAGGGATGCAAACTCAATATGAAGTGAATAATTTCTCCAGAGTAACTTTTCTCTCAAAATTGAATTCTTCTCCTTCTTCCACAACTTGGATATGGCCCATTTACAACCTTCAAATGGAACTGAAGGGATGAGTTATAGAGTTTTTAGTATATGGAAGGCCAAGGATCATGGATCTCATGACGTGACATGGAAACCCGACACCATTGTTTTTTAATTTTGGGCACAAAACCTAATGTACGCGGGTTGTAATGGTACAACCAATGTATACACATGTTTTATATCTATTAGGGCACGTATATGTGGAAACCTATGTTTTTTAGATCTAGAAATTGCAAAAAGGGACTTCAAGTCTACATAGGGAAATGGAAAAGGCCTTATGATCAAGTTGCATGGGGTGAGGAAAATATTTCTATAGCACCCACTGCAATTTTCATTGGATCGACCCCACCTGCTAGCATGTTTGTGGAGAGGAGAAACTCGTTGACATTTGCATTAGATTGACACTTGCCAGTAACGTTAGTGCATCGAGAGGAAAACCAGGACAAGGAGAGATCAACCCCACATGTCCGTGAGAGGGATCAAATCGACTACGTTGTTAGTATGTATACTTGTTGTTGATATAGATAAAGAATGTTGATCATGTAGCTATTTGTTCCATATTAAATGGTTCACAATGGTTATGTTTGAGTTCCATTCACTTCAAGTTTTCCTTATCATTCACTCCTTAGTTTAGGTTCAATATCTTGTATACTACATCATTTTTCCATCTTTCTATAGGCACAACAAAGAAAAAACAATGTTTGAAATGAAAATTCAATAGACACAATCAGAAAATTGATGTAGATCCAAGATTGATGGTCTCATCTTATTTCGGTCAATGAAAGTGCATGTTGGATAACAAGTGGTCGGAGGATTAAATTCAGAACCATTTTATTAATGGGGGATAACGTGTCATCACCTTATTTCTTACAATACATAGGGGTGGTATTATGAAACCGCTTTAGCTCGCCCCTAAAATGCACAAATTGATTACAGGTGCCACAATGATGTAATCCAAATAAATAATGCACCACCTCGATGAAATCTAAAGAATTAAAAAAAAAGTTTAAAACAATTACCCTTGAAGAAAATGAGGTAAATGAACATGGTAAACACAATTATGAGTACAATAGACTCCAATAAAAGTAGTAAAAGTCTCCTTCGACAAATAAGTCCAGTTAGTGTTCTCATTTCTTTATTTCAAATGTGCTCAAATTGTTTAAAATAAGGATATATGGAGAAAGGTAGTCAATCATTCCCCCCTAAAATAAATCAAATGAACATTAAATAAATGTAATGTCCCCGTTACCAGGAAATCAACAAAAAATTTATGATACCACCTTGTAGCATTCCCAGTCTCAAGTTGGGAATTACCACATCAGAATTCATACTCTTTCATACCAATTAATTAATAATAATTTCCTACATATCCAATAATATACATAACTAGAAGAATACATAATCCATGCATAATTTCAAAAAATTACAACAATAGAATTAAATATATATTACAGAAATTAGATCATGTAATTACACATAAGAATACTAATCTTTATTGAAAACATCGATTGCGTGCAGACCTTCCACATTTCTCCCAGCCATAGACCACATTGCTCATAAATATTAGCAGTGGGTCACCCCTGAGCTTGGGATAAACTCCACTAGGTCCAAGGCAATCATAAGCTAGGCTAAATTATAATAATCAACATAATGTCTTAGTCCAAGGTGCCCAACTATTGCAACTATCCTATAGTCTCTCATTCCCCACATACTTGTCCCACCCCAAGAAGTGTGCCCCTTCTCTACTCAACAGTCCTTTGGTTTCCCCACTTCCCTTCCAGGGCTTCAACAATAGGATGGAAAGGAAGTGTCAAAGATATATAGCTAATGCTTATTGAACCAGGGAACAATTCCCAATAGTTCTTTACCCAGAGAGAATGCTCATGGGCCTTCTAACCTTCCTCTTCAGTTGAAATACTAGGTCCACTAGCTAGAACAACTCCCACATACATGTAAGGAGATGGAAACAATAGCATAAAGAGGATGATACAAGAGAATTATGGAATAATCATTGAGGAATGATGAATATTACTCTACATCCACCAATTATATATTCATGGGTCTTATGTGACACTTGGCACATAAGGACTAACTTTGTCCCTTTTTATGTAATTCACTCCTTTTCTTTGGGAACTTAAGATAACATAACCTAATGTTATGTGACCTTAGGACTTAGGAATAATACTATTTTATTCTTAGGCCTAAGTCCCTTGACTTATCCCCTTAGCCTTAGAATCTTATCCTCCCTTTCCTTTTCTAGTGGCGTTTACCCCCCCATACCCTTTTGTTGGGTCGATCTACAACAATGATGTAATTTTATTAATATTTGAGTGTAATTACATTTTAAAATAATAAGATCACTATCCTTTTATAATCTAGTCTCTCTAGCCTAATAATCACATAGGTACTTTGGCCTATAATATCCTAGCTCACCACCCTATAAAACATATGAAAAATTTAAACTAGGGACCAACCTGGGGTATTACATTCCCCTCCCCCTTATTTATGCACTCTCCTTGGTGCATTATATATAATGTACAATCCAAAATTCTTCAAAAGGTTTCTTTCATTTTATTTTGAAGCTTGTTATCCTTTTGGTTCTCTTCCTTTCAAGCACCAGATTCATGTCTTCATACTTCAAATAGAAGTCCTTTGCTCTATTCCACAAGGCTTCTCCAGGCGAGAATTCATCCCTCTATAGAATTCTTGAGTTGCCTCTTCCTTGTTTCACTCACCCTTCCAGGCTCAACAATCCTTTCACAACTACACAATCCTTTAATGAGCCATCTTTCTGAGGATTTCATGCATAAGTACAATGCCAACCCATCTCCAGACCCCCACTAAGGATCTGTATTTTTCGCAATTATGGGAACTAAGTGTCCAAATAGTATCCTTTCGTCCCAAACATTCCATCTTCAATAACCATCATCTCATATGTATCACACACATACAATCATCATCAGACAATATCATATCAATTTCATGTAGAAATTCAAATTTATTTCATAAGGAAATTCAAAGTTTCCCCATGTATGTGATTCCATCTCATAATTTATTGGTTGTTGCAACAATAGGATGCAATCATTTTTATGGATTTCAGTAACACCATATTGAAGACCACTTTTCTTTGCAAGATTTTCATCTTGCATTCATCCAAAAATATTATTAGTATTTAATGTCCCATATAATTCTATTGTATTATTTACAAAGGTTCACAAAGTGATCTCAGAATTGTCTACAATTAATAATTCAATCATAGCTATAAAACCATTTATTAAATATAATGAAATTATCATTCTCTACATAGGAATTTTCAGCCATTAGGATTTTCATTCTTTCAACCTTAGTGTTTTCATGACTTTATTTCCTTAACATAATTTTTCTATAGTTAATGTTCTTGTGACTACTTGAATTGCAACTTTATTGTTGCAATGTCTAACATCCCCTGAAATGTTCTCAAATCCATGAGTAAGTAATGATTGTATCATTTCAGTTGTTAGCATAACCATTTCCGTTAAATAACATATATGCATGCATTCACAAAAATACATTCAACAAATGCATTCAAGCATAAAGTTTTTATCATGTATAAGTGAAACTCTACCACTTACACACTATGCATAAGTGACATTCTCCATGTATATCTATTGAATGCATCTTTGCATTGATTTCATAATTTCATTTATCTAAGTCATGTATCCCACCATGGTGAATTGGAAGTTTTGGTCAATGTCTCGACAAATCATCTATACACTTCTCTATGCTTTTTCAATCATTTGGATGCCTTCCTTTTTGACCCAAACATTATAACAAGAATATAATTCTATGGTTCTCTTTAGTGTTAGCATAAAGGTTACAATCCAAACCTTATCTATAAGAAAGAATTTTCCTTGGATACTTGTGTGGTACTAAATCCTTTCCATATCTAGCCATTTCATGGCCTCATATATGACTAGATTTATTTGTATTCATACATGTAACAAGTTCATTCCATTTTATTTCTTTGGTTATTAATCTATAACCAAACAATTCATGACATGATAGCAAATCACATGTATGTATTCAAATTATACAATAATATATTTTTATAAAAAAAAATCTGGTTGAGGGAATTCTTACCTACATTCCCTTTCAACAATTCTGCAACATAGATTCATAAAATTCATACCTTCATATATGCCTTGAATTAAATTTGATGCTACCTCATTAGTTGGTAGCACTAGGATTTCCCATGCCTCCTTCACCAACCTCTTATGCACATTTGATATCTTTATGTTTCTTCCTTTTATATGGGTGACTTCCACATGTAGTCACATCACTAACAACGTTTGTATCCATGCAATAAACTTCCTCTTTTCTAGCACAATGACCCACCATTATAAACATTCATATTCTTGTATATAACAATAGACTACTAGCATTATATATATATATATATATATATATATATATATATTCACTAATGCATATCTATATGCATTAAGAATGCATCCTTAAAATGCTTATAAATGGATATGCATTCTAGTTCTTTTTCTACTTGTATGGTTGTCCAATAGGTCGTATTATATTTGTTGCTACACAATTGTAATAACCTCTTTCCTCATGTACAACCCTTCTTTGTTGTTCTTGTATGTCCTCAAGTCTTACTGAATTTTGGTATCCTTTTGTACTCTTGTTGAAATTATTACAGATGCTTGGTTCTGTCCCGAGTACTTTTCCATCCCAACCATTCTTGGCTACTTTTGCATTTTCGTCAAGATACTATGCTAGTATTAATCTTCAACATTCCACTATTACCTGAATTCATTTGATCCAACTCATACATGACTAAATTACATTTCCATCAATGCTCTCTAATAAAATTTGGATATTCAACATCACTTTCTTCACTGGACCAAACTAATTCAACTTGTTCTCTCTAAACCCTTAAGCACTTGTGGTTTATTTCACCTTCACTTCTCTTTTCTTATCCACCCAGCCTCAAACATGACTTACATATTCAATTCCCATCATGTTGCAATGCTACCAGATGTCCATTTTCCAACTGCGATGGGTTCTCTTCGGATTTTATTTCTTTTGCATTCTATAACAAGCATAGAATTATTTTCTCCTTCATGGTTCCTTATTGTTTTCCCTTCAAGAACCTTGTTTCCATTATCTTAATATATTCAAGGACTTGACTCCATCCTTGAATATTTCTTCCTTGTATGGAAAAACCCTTCCTTGGAACTTGACTTCATTCTTCTGGATCCAATATGTACATAATGCACTGATTATGCAATAGTTGGTACTCTTGAGCATACATTCTCTTCATTACTTCACCCCTGAATTTATAACATTCACACCATGCTTCCACTACACTACTATGATAACAATAATGAAGGTACTGCCCCCACAACTATATGACTGGTCCTTGGAGATGTTTCCCTTGTATCCATGTATATACTAGGTCCCTTTTTATCATAATACTAGAATCTCGATATATCAATCTACATAGAACAGATCCTCCTGCAATGTACCTATTTATATTAACATTGGATTTTGTTAGAGTGAATAATATTTCACTACTTCCTCCATTTAAATTATATTCTGTGCACCTTCATTCCACTGATCACTTTGAGTAGTAGGAGTGTATTTATTGTAGTGAATTCCCAAGCCTTCACAACTACACCTAGACTCATTCCTTAACATTATTCAGTCTTAACCTTTGATCATCTTTTGAAATATTCTTTCCATCACACTCTTTCCTTGAGTACCTCTTATTATCTTTAACCAAATTTCAACCCTCTCTCATGTTATGAAAACCATCTCTCCACACTTCCTTGGTTATAGTTCCATGCATACCCATTACTCATGATTTATATAGAAACATAGATGATCTCTCTCTTATTCAACATCCCCAATTGGTATACATATTTTTCATCTTGAAGTATTTTTCCAAATCATAGTTCCATTGAAAATATTTTGTATTACTCACTGAGTATAGACATCTTCATTCGGTAGCTTCCTTAAGAAATCATTCCACATTTTGAAAAGATAACCATGCCTTATTCATCATACATGAAGATACCACTTTGTTAAATGCAATTTTCTATGTTTTATCATGAAACATAATATATTAATGCAACACATTTATTACATAAGATAACAATTCTAAAATTTATGTTTAAAGCAAGCATATAACCACATTTGTTAGCCAAAACCACAATTCACAATTCTGGTAACATATGCACAATTGCACCCCTTTATGGTCACCAACAATATTGTTTCTAACTTCCTATAGATTATGCTTATCATCTCACAATTATGGGTGATTACATGGATTCCTCTATCCAACACCTTTCCAGTGACTATTTTTTTTTCAATTCTATGTTTTGAGCATAAAGTTATAATCATTTGATTATTACCCAAAAACTCCTTCAACGAGGTGCAATTTTTAATTGTGCTTAAGCATCCTTGTACTTTCATCTTTGAAAATTTCACAAGATTTCAACTGGGTTCCCTCACGACTATGTTTTGGACATTCTGGCCAAGTTTTCCCCTCATTTGAGCTTCAGGATGCTAGATACATCCTCTTGAAGTTTAAGGCCAATTAATATTTTTGGCCCTAAATGTTATAGGTACCTTTTATGCCCTCTTATACATTTTTATGTTCCCATTTTTCTATTTGGACTGCATGGATATATTCTATGGATTGAGATCTTTATGTGGACTTCTTTGTTTCCCCAATCTGATTCCAGAGCAGGGAGGTATGGCCCTCTAAAGTTAACTGAGGATTAAAATTTACCCTCCATGGCTTGGGATGTAACTCCCTCATACTAACTCTATTTGACGAATGGTTTATAAAATTAGAAACCTCTCTCTAAGATATATTATTTGAGATGATGAAAATTTGTTTCCTAGAAGGATATATAATTTCGAATATGACTTCTAAAAAATGTAATTTAGGCCTCAGAAAATGGCCTACAAGTTACAAACCTAGAAAACAATAAATGCTTTTGGTAATTTTCATTATTGTTTTATAATTGTATCCTCCTTATATTGACTGGGATATTGAAATGGAATTTGAGTCCACCTAGAACCTCGAAGGGGTTCCATGTCAACTCCTCAGTCATCCTTGCCTTTCCTCATCGACCCCTTCTTCCTTCCTCCTTCTCCTTTCCTATATAGACACCCATATTATTTTTATCTTTTGTGGGACCACAACCCATGGAAACCATTCATTGGGTCATAGGAATGGATGGGCCCCATTACAAGAATTCACCATCTGCACTTGAAGTTTCATATCCTTTTGATCAGATTGTTGATGATCAGAGGGCATTGGTGGTGATCGACGTTCTACGTCGCATTGTGTCCCCCCCTGCCCCACCGAACATTAACACAGTGAAGAGGTCCCAAAAAATATAACCTTGGATTCATCTAAGGTGATATGTCATACATTCATGAATTTATCCCCACCCCCCTTGGGTTATCCTAGCCCCACATGACCCCCACCCTACAATTTAGTTCCGCAGATCAAGGCACCAGGATCCGTCAGGTACGAGGGCACCCACCACCATGGTGATAGTTCACCATCAACCTCTACCAATATGACACCATGTACCTGTTGTTAAACATTATTTTGGTCAAAATAGTAATCCACTGATAACATGTGTTCATGTTCCCATGAAAAGATAAAAAGAGTATTTCTCCATGAGGAAAGTGATTGGTTTTCTCTTCTAAAAAACCCTATTAATGAACTTCATCACACTCTGGAAAATGCATGGGGTGCGATGATGCCTAATCGTTGCCCACTTCTCTAAACCTGGACTGTGACGTATCTACGGGGTGAACTATCCGTAGGGTGCGACGATGCCAAAAGCTAAGGAAAAGTCAAACTTCATGAAATTTATAGAAGGGGATCTTCTAGAAGATGAGGTAGCCTCTGAACGGTTTGGATCTTACTCACTTCTATGATTTGGTGGGATCATCCTAATCTCCTCATCCATCCCTCTTTCACACTATATAAAGATGGATATCTCATGGAAAAGGCTAAGGTTGAATGGGATAAGAATTGGATGAGGAAATATACTTCAACTCATACTTAAGAGCTTCATTTCAATTCATCAAGTCATTGTGGATCTTATTCATTCAAGTTTGGTGCAAGTGTGTGTGTTGGAGAAAACTTCCATCGAAAGGGAACCTTGTGACATTAAGGATTTGGTTGTAATCTCTATTAGCACTCCATAAATCTGTTCAACTGATAAACAAACAATGAAGGTAACCTTTTCAATGAACTTTAAGACCCAAAACTAGCCTTTCATATCTGAAGAGGGATCTATCAGAAATGGTGCGGTATTCGCACGGGGTATGACTTTGAAAATAATGGATAGATTTAACACCTATGATATGATGGGTTCTTTTTATATTGGTGCAGGAAAGTAAGACTTGAGCTATGGGGTCGGTCTGAGGAAGAGACATGACAAATGACTCAGTGACTAAACTCGAGAGGATAAGGCTAGGTGAGCAATAGCCTTCAGTGTAATACTGTAGTGTGTGGTGGGAGAAATGACAGGAAGTAACTCAGGAGCTCCACTGTGGAAAAATTCAGAGTTAGCTTTAGAGGAAAATGATTTGTCTAAGTGGCACGAATAAGGGCAATCGTACAGCGAATCCGTAGGTTCGATAATTCGCTCCGAAATAGAAAGAAAGAGATATGAAATAAATATAATAGGAAAGAACATACGCAAAGAAAGAAGCATAATACATCCAACTGTTACAACTAGAATATTATCATCGAGCTACAAGACCTTCGCATTAAATTCCGGTCAAAACTTAGATTACATACAATAGTTGTTGTCTACCACATTTGCCAACCAACCCTATTTACATGAAAATGAACCCAATATATAGAAATCTAATGTCACCCTTGGCTGTTAGGGTCGAGCTACTCTCTCCGAGAATCCTGGATCCGTTTTCTTTGAAAGAGAACAATAACTTCAACGGATTCATTAAAAATAGAAAACTCGACTTTGCCAAATCATAATCGTAACCGAAATATTCTTTAAATTCATTGATCATGATCTGAATTAGACTATATGGTTGTGATGAGCCATAATTTTCCCTGCTGGACACTTTGTCATCCCTGCATAGCAAGTCTGCTACACAACATTAACCTACAGCAAAAACACAACAAAATGCGCAACAAACTAGTAAAATAGGCGTTAAATATGACATCGTATCTCACTTACAAAAACCTACTTTTAGAAACGAAGAGAGATAATTTTATTTAATATTTTTATAAAGAAAAACCTCTCTCGATTTCTTGAAATTCATCTCCAGATAGCCAGAATACGTGTCGCAAAAACATGTAGTGAACAAGAAATCATGAAAACTAAAAACTAGGGCTCACATATTCCTTCGAATATCCCAGTCCATGACACATTTTACAAATATGGGAGAGGTTATTATTATTTGTTTTTTCCTTGACAAAAACCTCCAGGGGATTTTCAAAATTCCTCTCCAGTTGGTCATAAATGGATCTTGAAGTTGATCACTAAACCAATAATTTGCGTAGTGTGACATGTAGCCCGTGCGCACAAAATCCATTGCACGACATCATCCTATGCACGAAAACCTACTACGTGATCAAATCCTATGCACAAAAACATCCTATGTGTGACAGCCTTCTTTGCGCGACAAATTTCTCTGCACGACAACATCCTCTGCGTGATGACACTCTCTGCACGACAACATCCTCTGCGTGACAGCATCCTCTATGTGGTGCGTAGTGAATTTTGCAGTGCACAATGAATATTGTAGCACACAGTTGCAAATTGAAATGGGAATAAATAAATGATAAGCTTCCTTTTTAAAATGGACCTTGGAGATGTTGGATGATGCCAGGCATAAAAACAACATGAGTGCTGACAGGTATGACTTTGCAAATTGTTGACAAACCTCTAACCTTAGCCATGAAAATCATGGTGCTAACAGCTGGCTCCAACGTGGATGCTACCCTACCTGTGAGGTATCAAAGAACATTAGACCAGGTGCCAATCCATTGGGCTTCTCCCAAACTCAACTTTCCAACTGTAACTTGTAACCTACATCCGTTGGAAACCCAAAACTGTATATGCTCCAAACTGAAATATGAAACTAAGATGAAAAAGAAAACTGGATATTGCTAAAATAAATGCTTGTAGTACCGAGCTTATTCACACTCCTATCTACCGTAACTGCTGAAAAATATGTCAATCAAGTGAAATCAAAGTGCCAATGCAACCAAGCAAGCACTTTATCCACCTTTTTATTTCTTTGTACATGCTTTCTCCAAAACTTGTATACTGTTAATTCATTCAAAACATTATCTATAGATTCCAATCTCAAAAAATTAAAAACATTGGGGTTGTTTACCGCCTCCAACAAAACTGCAAATGGATCCTCCAAAACATGCATAAAACAACAATCATGTTTCACCCCCTCCACTGCATCCCTATTTTCATGTAATTCAACCTGTTGATTACCACAAAAAGGATGAAGAATATGTGGAGATTGCTGGAAATAACAATCTTCTGAATTGGAAGGTGGCAAGCAATCCATTTCTAACACTGATGTTGATTTACCATCATATTTATTTCCAAGATGGTAGTTGATCACAGGCTGCAAATCTGAACTGAAACAAATTTCGATGTAATCAACAAAAGGGCCATTAAAAGTATGAGAAGGTTGTTGGTCCTCTTCACTGATAACAATTTCCTCATGTAAAACAATGTCAATGTGAATGCAATCAGACTTCACTGCTTCCTATTTTATCTCATGATTTACTTTCAACAATTCAAAGGAAGAAAAAATTAATGGAAGACAGTTTTCATTTGCAAGTCCATTGCTTCATCCATATTCGACATCATGCATGGAGGGTTTCTAATTTGAAACATTATAAACATTTTTCTTCAGCAAGTCGAAAGAAGAAAAACACAATGGCAATGTTCCTTCACTTGATTCAAAACCTCCTTCATTTTCTTCACTGCTGTCATATGCACATTTTTCAATTTCTTTGTATTTCTAAACACACTCATTTTCAGATTCATCCTCGACCAATGGATGTAATTTTGAACTGATAAAACCTTCCATATAACAAGAAACGAGGTCATTAAACACATGAGAAGATTGCTACAATTTCTTGTTAATTGTTTCCCATGAATCAATACGATTTTTCATCAGCACACATTCCTCTTCCTTAGTGATTATCTTTAAATTTTCTTTCAACAATTTAAACGAAGAAAAGCATAAAGGTAAATAATTTCCTTCAGCTAATTCAATACTTTCTTCATGTTCTTCTTTGTAACTATGATATGTAGGCTGATTTCTCTCATTACACCGTTGAAAAGGAACATTTTCTGATAGAGAACATGCAGGTGGTTGTTCTAGGAAGTCAACATCATAACTGTAACGACCTCCTCGTTACGACAACGACTCTTTAACAGGATTTTTTTTTTTGTGTGTGTTAAGGTGTGTGCGGGTGTAGAAGTAACAGACACAATTGACTCTACGTCGCCACCCGACAACCAACAAGACGCCACCACGAAGATTACCGCAAGAAGACAAGGGCACAAAACAAGTAGCTGCAAGCAATGAAAGACCCAAGACATAAGGCACACACAAGTACTGCAACAATAACGACCCAAGACATAAGGCGCACAGAAGTACTGCAACAATAACGACCAAGGACATAAGGCGCACACAAGTACTGCAACAATAACGACCAAGGACATAAGGCGCACAACGCAAACATTTAACGACATACTGGGTAATGCACAATACAGACACAAAGGGAAGGATCCGTAGTAGTATATCTTACTATTCCTGCATAGGAAAGCAGGGCGTTGAATCTTATTTCTCTGCTCCGTAGAGAGAGAAGGTCAGATAGGCTCCTGGCCGACTGCTCAGGCATAAACTAGCAATCTCCGTCAGGTGTGTCGCAAGAGTGGAAACCCTGCCTTTAAAGGGCCCGAGACTCTTGATACGACACTGGATTCCTTTGTGAAAATAAACACCACACAGACTTCTATACTAAGGCTACATGGAGGTGTCTACGTCCCACCCGACACAAGCAGTCCAATCAACAAATTATTACAACCCCATGCAACAATAAAAATGGGCATCCACGTCTTCTACGGAAGGCGCAAGACAGGACTCAGACAACAACCACTAAAATGGTGACAAGGCAATGTCTATGACTCAACCGTGATTGATTATTAGCCAATTTCCCATTTAATTTTATTAACCGCGAGTACATTAGCATAAGGTAAATCTAATTAAATTTTGCCCTTAGTTTAAGGGCCTTACCCTTTTGTGTTGAAATTATAAGGGAATTAAAAAGTCCTTCTGATGTCCTTTACCTTTATACTACAACCACATGGTAACAAATAATAATGACCTTACACTCTTATGTTCTCAAGGCTACATGCATTTTTCAAGGGAGAGGATATTACATTTGCCGGGTTCAATGATAAACTACCATGACCTTACATTACTAATGACATTGCAATTACATAACAATCACCTTATATCTGGTACATTTCCCATATGATAAAAATACAATAACACTACCCTAGAACAATAAAAACTTCACATTTTACATCAATATCCTTGCAACGAAATAACCATAAAATTAGCCGCGCTATTATTACCAAATGTTGAACCCACTACATTTACCTTAAGTTGAATGTTAGCACCGACATAAGCAAATCCCCACATTACCTTAACATTACCTTAACCATCAATTCCATATAATTACATTCCATTTCAATAATTCAACAATTACTTTAACAATTATTACCTTATCAACCATAACCTTCTAACAATTATTGCCATTAAACCCATATTACTTTAACAAATATTACTTTTACAATCATCAGATAAATACTTCAACTGTACTTTAACAATTAGGTTACCTCACTTTCACATCCTATTACATCAACTCTATTGCTTGTTTTAACATTAACTAACACATTCCTAACTTAAGTAGCATGCTATATCAAATACTAACTAAATAAGCGATCTGTTCTTAATGAATGTTGACTGAAATAGGATAGGTTTCCCTTATAAAATTAAGTAGATTGTTGTATTCAAGAATAACCAAAAGTAGTAAGTTGCATGAATGCTAACTAGAAGGTGAATGCTTGATCAATTAAAGCAGAGTGTTGTCATTAAATACTTAAGGTCTACAATGCCCATAACTTACAATAAAGGTCTATAATGTTTTTCTTTTTACCATAATTTATAGATTCGCTTAAGTGGAGCGGTAGTTTGCAGAACAATAGAATTCTCATAAAAGGTAAAACAATTAAAAGGAATTACTTTTACCCAACCACATCAGGTCTAGAATTTATCTCGGAATTTTCCTCTGCCTAAATAAAGGGTGGTTTACTATCTTTAGGATTTGCCTTCAATTGCTAAGAAAATTTTAGTTAGAACCAAATGAAATTTCAATCCCGCCATACGATCTTTGGGATTCGGTCTCATTGCATTACATGAACCCATGATTCTAAAAAGGGATCTAAATGGCATTCCCAGCCAATAAGTCGCAAATCTGGTACTGTAAAATCCGAAGCCCATGAATGGATTTCCCAAGGGAGGAGTGATGATATAGCATACTGTGCAGGCCAAGTCAACCTAGCTTCAAGATAGATAGAAATTTCGGTTTAATTTATACGCCCTTCAGGTTTCTAAGGTTCAAACAAGCGGGAGTTCTCCAATGCTCAAGGTCACTACCAGCCAGGATCTACACCGCCCATCCACGATCTATACTCATGTATTTCCCAGGCGCCAGGTAAGGTACAATTTAGAGGAAGCGCGAAGGTTGAATAGCATCACGCCGAGATATACCTTCGCATGGTTGAGAGGTTATAACAGCCAAATTTCAGCCCTCATATCAAATGCCAAACGAAAATGGCTCCCGGCAGTATAAGCACGCCCAGGAAAATAAAGACGCCCTGTAACTTAATCTATAGCCACAGGGGTCTAGACGCCCCCAAGCACAATAGAATGCCCACTGAAACAATAGGGGCGCACTGTAAATAAGAAAAATGAGCTGTAATGAAATCAACACGCATTAAATAAGGACGCACTGTAAATAAAACGCCCACTAAAATAGCAACTTATTGTTATACCTAGATGCCCAAAGGGAATAAAGAGAAACCCCCACAGTCAATGAATTCGCCCCAGAGAAATAAAAACGCCCACCAAGAAAGATTTTGCCCACAGAGTAAAAATAAAAAGGCCCACAGTCAAGATTTCAAACGCCCAAAAAAATCAACGCCCAGGGACCCGAATACATAACCACAAATCCAAAACAGATTACCCGAAACCCTAAAACTGAACTAAATATAAAAATGAAATAACCATACCCAAAACAATTACCAGAAACCCTACGACTGTACCAAATAGAAAAAAAAAACGAACAACCATAAACCCAAAACAATTTACCAGGAACCCTAAACTGTACCAGATATAAAGACGAAATAACCAATTGCAGTTTACATGGACAACTTTGAAAGAAATTTCCAGAACTGATTGCTAGCGCTGATCTACAGAAAATACCCCTATTTTTTTATTTTATTTTTTGCAGAGTTTCAGGAACGAGGAAAGGACATTTTACTATAGTAAAATCATAAACTCAGCCGTAAATAACTAAGAATTCTACTCTACTAAGAACATGAGCATACCGTTGCCTTGTTGCTTGCCGCAATGACTCCTGTGCTCCGTGCCGCTCCTGCTTGCCGACCGCAGAGACTACACCGGTACCTCCCAGCCAAACGCTAGGGGTACTCTACTTCCCCCTTAGCCCCCCGAGCCACAAAGGGGCCACACAAGATCCAGAAGAGAAGTCTAGCGTCTCAGCTCACCTCCAAGGCTGAGCTACCACTCCAATACAGCTGAGAAGGTCCCAACTCCCCACAAGCAATTAGTCTAGTTGCAATTATGGTAGCATAACAATACCTCATAGCACCCCCCTTCTTTCCCCCCATCCCCTTTCTTTTATCCTCCTTTTCACCTAAATCACATTTTGTTTTAAGTTTTTAATCAAAAACCCTAAATCATAATTCTTTTAAGTTTTCCCCCCCTTTATTTTTTTTTCATTTTTTCATTTTTATTTTTAAAAACTCAAAAGG
>ML782913.1:272040-284868 GCA_009831015.1 Picea engelmannii
TAACTAATTAAATTCTTCTTTTCAAATTTACAACCACCTATTTGAATTAAATTCTTAATCTCTTTATTTTACCCTACACACTTTATGAAGACTCACATTAGCTTAAGTGGGTTTTTTTTTTGTTTTGTTTAATTTTATTATTAGCACCTGTATTGTTAGTGCTAGCTAGTAGGAAATGAAATTCTGATGTTATTTGAATGGCAGAGCTATTGTGAGCTAGAATATAATGGCACTGTTATTAGGAGATGGTTAATTTTTGATTGTTATGTTAGGGCGAAGTAGTACCTTCACTAAAAATATAAATCATCAAGCTTATAACTGGAAATGAGGAATGGCCTTATGTATGTAATTAAGGAAGGAATTACTTTATGAATTCAATTAAAGGAGGAATTGTTTTATGTATTTAATTAAGGAAAGAAACTCCTTGGATTAGGTGGAGGTTGTAAATCATAGGGGTAATGAATATTTAATGTATAGTCTTGAATTATGGTTTTTTTTTTTAGACAAAGGGCTCAAATTCTGAACTGGCGACGCCTGGTTAGGGGAATTGTTTAAGGATTTATTTAGGTGTTGATGTATTAGGGCTATTTAGGTTGACTCCTTCATCCACATTATTGCGACGTGCCCTTCAGGATGCACCACGTGCTCCAAGGGTGCCACTCGCCTCTTGAGTTTCTTTTGTGCGACGTGCCCTTAAGGATGCACCACGTGCTCCAAGGGTGCCACTCGCCTCTTGAGTTTCTTTTGTGCGACGTGCCCTTCAAGATGCACCACATGCTCCAAGGGTTCCACTCACCAACTGGACTGATTGGTAGACATCTATAATCCCTGGAGTCAACACTCCGCCAGGTGAACTTGTGGGAGACTAAGGGTTCTAAGGAATAAGGCCCCCACCTTATTGCGCGCCCCTTAGAATCATCATGAGCGACTGTCGCAGTCTGCCCTCACAGCATCGTGGATCCTCTCGAACTAGGTAATCGTTAACCTATAGTTCGAGCCACGACGGGAGTGCTAGTAGGCGGTGGCAGGGCTATTGTCCACCCCTCTCCCTCAACCTCTCTGGAACTCGTGTGTGGCCCCTTTACTCCATATGTGAGTCTGGTCGGCAAGCTATCGTCAACCTGCATCATCAACAATCATGTCAGAAATGTCAACATCACATCATCGAATCAAAATAAAATATCACAGTAAAGACATCAACCCAAAAGCACACTCCCTGACTCAATCCAGATTCCAAGGGGTTCCACCGATGCCTCTGCATCCTCCAGGTCAAAAACCGTGCACACTCAACAAAACTGAGTCAATAGAACCTGTCTACATCAAATAGTAACACATCATGTCATCTATCAATCGCATCATAATCAAGTATAAATGGTCTAACATAATAAAAGTCCAGATCACTTGTGAGCAAGTGTCCTCAAATAATAAGTTTTCTCAGTACGCCAGAGCGGGATGTTACATACACCCCCTCTTGGTATAAACTTCATCCCGAAGTTTGTTAGTATAAATGCAGAAATAAAAGTATCACAGTATCATAAGTCTATCTATCAAACAAAAATGGAAACTGCTGACGCATATCATATGCGTCCTCCCAGGTCGCCGAGTGCGGACTATTACTGTCCCAGTGGACCTTGACCTGATCTACCATTCGACATCGTAATTGTCGAACGCGATGATCTAAGATGCGGACTGGCTCAGCCGTGAGCGCTCCCTCATCTGATACCTGCAAGGAACTCATGTCAATCACGTGTGTAGGATCACTAACATAATGTCTCAAAACAGATACATGAAAAACATCGTGCATACGCCTCAAAGAATCAGGCAAGGCTAGTCGATAGGCCACGGGCCCCTTTCTCTCCAAAATCTCGAAAGGTCCCATGAACCTAGGAGAGAGTTTAGCTCCCTTTCCAAACTTGATCGAACTCTTATGCGGTTTAACCCGCAAGAAGACTCGATCGTCGACCTCGTAATTACGGTCGACTCGGTGCGCATCGGCATAACTCTTCTGTCGATCCTGCGCTTCTTTAATCCTTTGTCTTATGGTTTGCATTTGCTCTTCCATTTCCTGGATCGCTTCTGGTCCCACCAGGACCCTATCCTCAAGCCGATCCCAACTCAAGGGCGTCGGACACGGTCGCCCATAAAGGAACTCAAAAGGCGCCATCTTAATGGTGCTCTGGTAACTGTTGTTGTAAGCAAACTCTACTAGAGGCAAGAACTCCTCCCAACGCTTTTGTTGGTCCATCACATACATGCGCAACATGTCTTCCAAGGTTTGGTTCATTCGTTCTGTCTGTCCGTCAGTCTCTGGGTGATACGAAGTACTAAAATTAAGTTGGGTTCCCAAGGCCTCTTGTAAACTCGTCCAAATCGTCCAGTAAACACCGATCCTCGATCAGATATAGTCTTTTTAGGCACGCCATGCAGCCTCACAATCTCACTGATGAAAACTCTCACTATGTCAGGTGCCTGATACGTCGTACGCACCGGAATAAAGTGAGAACTCTTCGTCAGAGTGTATACTACTACAAAAATCGAGTCGTGTCTCGTTGTCGTCAGTGGGAATCCAACAATGAAATCCATCGAAATAAATACCCATTTCGATTCCAGAATGGCATGTGGTTGAAGTAATCCTGCCGGGTGTCTATGTTAAACCTTCACCTGCTGACACTCTAGACATCTAGACACAAAGTGGACTATGTCGGTCTTCATTCCCTTCTAGAAGAATAAGGTTTTAAGGTCTACCCTCATCTTCGTAACTCCTGGGTGAGCCATGTAAACTGCTCTATGAGCCTCGCTCAGGATCAACATCCTCAACTCGTCATTTGGTAGAACGTAAATCCGACTTCTAAACCTCAATAAACCATCGCTATCTAATGAAAATCCCTCATATCGTGGTACCATCATATTGTTTTGTCCGATAAAACCCTCGACTTCTTTGTACCAGTCATCATTACTTTGTAAGGTGAGAATATTCTCACGTAGATTTGTCTGAAGAGGCAACACCGAAAATATGCATGGCCTCCGACTCAAAGAATCCGCCACTCAATTCACTATTCCCTTTATGTAAGTAATCTCGAAGTCGTACTCGCTAAGCAATTCCGACCAATGTCGTTGTCGTGCGTTCAGGTCACTTTGCATGAAAATGTGTTGCAGCCCATAATGATCAGTCTTTAATTCAAAATTTTGTCCAACAAGGTAGTGTCTCCAAAACTTCAAGGCATAAACGATGGCTAATAACTCCAAGTCGTGCGTCGCGTAGTTCTCTCCATGCCTTCTCAGCTTCCTCGAAATGTAAGCAATCACTCGTCCGTCCTGCATCAAGACTCTGCCTAAACCTTCCTTGGATGCGTCAGTGCATACTAAGAAGTCTACGTCCATGTCAGGGACCTTTAGTATCAACGCGGTTGTCAACAACTCTTTAAGCCTCCAAAATTCTTCCCCGCATTTCTCTGTCCAAGCAAACTTCTTGTTTTTCTTATGCAATTCCGTGATCGGATTTGCTATCTTCAAAAAACCCTCGACAAAACGTCAATAGTATCCTGCTAATCCGATAAAACTACGTACTTTTGTGACATTCGTCGGCGCAGGCCATTCCACAATAGCCTCAACCTTGGCTGGATCCACGGAGATACCTTCGCCGAAGATGACATGCCCTAAGTAGTGAATCCTCGATTGATAAAAAGAGAATTTGGACAACTTCCCATACAATTTGTGTTCTCGTAAACATTGTAGTACCAAGCGCAAGTGCTCGTCATGCTCCTCTATCATCCGAGAGTAGATCAGAATATCATCAATGAATACTTGGATGAACTTGTCCAAGTACTCGCGGAACACCCTGTTCATCAAGCTCATGAATACCCCTGGGGAATTTGTCAATCCAAATGGAAAAACAGTAAACTCATAATGTCCAAATATCGTCTTAAAAGCGGTCTTAGGGTTGTCCTCCTCCTTGATCCGTAACTGGTGATACCCGGATCACAAATCGATCTTGGAGAACACCGTCGCACCCTTCATTTGATCGAACAGATCATCAATTCTTGGTAAGGGCTACTGATTCTTGATCGTAGCCTTGTTCAGTTGACGGTAGTCAATGCAAAGCCTCCATGATCCATCCTTCTTTCGTATGAAGATAACTGGTGCACCCCAGGGTGACACACTAGGACGTATCAGTCCCAGGTCCAACAACTCCTTCAGTTGCATTTTCAACTCTTGCAACTCCGGGGTCGACATCCGATAAGGCGTTCTAGCTATCGGTTCGGTTCTCGGTTTCAGGTCTATGGTAAACTCCAGTTCCCTTTCCGGTGGCATCCCAGGCAGCTCCTTGAAACGTGCCTCGTACTCGGGCACCGTACAATCTCCCTGTTGTAAGGCGTTGAACTCATTGAGTTGACGCTCAATGAATTCCTCTGAAAGGTACCTCTCTCGGAACCATTCCTCGAACAGTTCCCATGACATGTCTTCCACGACCATGTTCAGCTGTGATAGGAGCATCTTCCACCATAGAAGAGCGCTCCCCTTCAGTTGAAAGACCGCCATGCGAACCTTCGTGTTGGACGTATAATTGCAAAGTGCGAAGCACATCGCCATATTCTCCAACCATGCCTCGGCGGCTGCGCCGTTTGGGGCACCAAAGAACTCGGGAAATTTTACCTTCTCAAGTTCACAGTGAATGCTACCGGTAATGGCCGGTGCACGCGGTGGAACCTCAGTGGGTGCCGGCGCCCTGGCCTTGTCTCGGTCCAATCTCAAAATAATGATCATGAACATTATATGGCTTAGAGGAAGGAGCTTGGTGAATATCGGTTATACAAGAAGGAGGTATACCTACAATTTGCATTGAAGGATATACACAGGTATATCTCTAGGATTCATTTGAACCCGGTAAGTGAAGAAATATTCTTTTGAAAAAATCAGGAAAGGACAAGAAGATATTGATAAAACAGAAAATTACTTATTGAACTAAACTTAAGCTCGAGTACCTTATTTTTCCATACTGCTCTTCCATATCTCTGTCGACAAGTCTCATTCTCTAGTGGAGTATTTGAATCACATTTGAAGCTTGATTAGAGTCACTATGAAAACTTTAGCTCTAGATTCTTCTGCTAGTGGAATCACCTTCAAACTGATTTTCTGATGGGTGGAGTCGCTAGAGCATGAAATACAACCAATATGTGCCTAAGTGTATGTTGCTCTCAGAATTTAGAACTGAAACAATGTCGTTCTTCCTAGGGAATGTTTTAAAATTTAGCCCCGACAATGGCACCATTATGTTAGCACTCCGTAAATCTATTCGGCTGGTAAACAGATGAAGAAGGTAACTTTTTCAACGAACTTTGACACCTGAAACTAGCCTTTTGGATCTGGAGAGGGCTCTCTCAGAAATGGCGCGGTATTCGCACAAGATATGAGTTTGAAAAAAATGGCTAGATTTCACACCTATGATATGATGGGTTCTGGTTAGATTGGCGCAGGAAAGTAAGACTTAGGCTATGGGGTTGGTCTGAGGAAGAGACAAGAAAAAATACTCAATGACTGAACTCGAGAGGATAAGGCTAGGCGAGAAACAACCTTCAGTGTAAAACCCTAGTGTGTGGTGGGAGAAATTATAGGAAGTAACTCAGGAGTACTGCTGTGGACGAATTCAGAGTTAGATTTAGAGGAAAACGTTTTGTTTGAGTGGTGTGAACAAGGGGCACTCTACAGTGAATCTGCAGGTTCGATAATTCACTCTAAAATAGACAGAAAGAGATATCAAATAAAGATAATAGGAAATCACACATGCAAATAAAGAAGCACAATACATCCAACTGTTACAACTAGAATCTTATCATCAAGCTACAATAACGTTGCATTAAATTCTGGTCAAAACTCAGATTACATACAATTGTTGTTGTCTACCACATTTTCCAACCAACCCTGTTTACATGAAAATGATCCCCATATATAGAAATATAATGTCACCCTTGGTTGTTAGGGTCGATCTACTCTCTCCTAGAATCATGGATCTATTTTCTTTGAAGAGAACAATAACTTCAACAGATTCACTAAAAATAGAAAACCCAACTTTGCCAAATCATAATCATAACCAAAATATTATTTACATTCATTGATCATGATCCAAATTTGACCATGTGGTTGTGATGAGCCATCATTTTCACTGTTGACCACTCTGTCATCCCTGCACAACAAGTCTGCTACGCAAGAGTAACCGACAACAAAAACACAGCAGAATGTGCAACAAACTGGTAAAATAGGCATTAAATATGACATCGTATCTCACTGATAAAAAAATATGTTTAGAAACTGAGAGAGTTTTTTTTATTTAAGATCGTTTTAAAGAAAAACCTCTCTCGGTTTCTTGAAATTCATCTCCAGCTGTCTAAAACATGTCTCGCAAAAACATGTATCTGACAGGAAATCACGAAAACTGAAAAATAGGGCTCACATATTCCTTCGAATCTCTCAATCCGTGACACATTTTTCAAATATGAGAGAGGTTTTTATTATTTGTTCTGTCCTCGAAAAAAAAATCTCTGGGATTTTCAAAATTCCTCTCTAGTTGGTCGAAAATTGATCTTGAAGTTGACCTCTAAACCAATAATTTGCGTAGTGCGACAACGTTCTCTACACGACATCATCCTCTGCATGATGACACTCTTTGTGCGACAACATCTTCCACGCGACAGTATCCTCTATGCGGTGCGCAGTGAATTTTGTAGTGCACAATGAATATTGCAGCGCGCAGTTGCAAATTGAAATGGTAATAAATAAATGAAAAGATTCCTTTTGAAAATGGCCCTTCGAGATGTTAGATGATGCTAGGAATAAAAGCAATATGGGTGCTAACAGACACGACTTTGCAAATTGTTGACAAACCTCTAACCTTAGCCATGAAAATCATGGTGCTAATAGTTGGCTCCAACGGGGATGCTATCCTCCCTGTGAGGTAGAAAAGAACATTAGACCAAGTCCCAATCCATTGGGCTTCTCCCAAACTCAACTTTCCAACTGTAACTTGTAACCTGCATCTGCTGAAAAACCTAAATTGTATATGCTCCAAACTGAAATATGAAACTAAGCTGAAAAAGAAAAATGCAGATTGTTAAAATAAATGCTCGTAGTACCAAGCTTATTCCCACTCCTATCTACCCTAACTGCTGAAAAATATGTCAATCAAGTGAAATCAAAGTGCCAATGCAACCATGCAAGAACTTTATCCACCTTTTTCTTTCTTTGTACATGATTTCTCCAAAACTTGTATACTATTAATTCGTTCAAAAACTTATCTATAAATTCCAATCTCAAAAAATTAAAAACATTGGGGTTGTTTACCACCTCCAACAAAACTGCAAATGGATCCTCCAAAACATGCATAAAACAACAATCATGTTTCACCCCCTCCACTGCATCCCTGTTTTCACATAATTCAACCTATTGATTACCACAAAAAGGCTTTAGAATATGTGGAGACTTCTGGAAATAACAATCTTCTGAATCAAAAGACAGTTCTGGCTGAAATGAAACACTTAGTGGCAATCAATCCAGCTCTAACACTGATGTTGATTTACCATCATATTTATTTCCAAGCTGGTAGTGGATCACAGGCTGCAAATATGAACTGAAACAACTTTTGATGTAATCAACAAAAGGGTCATTAAAAATATGAGAAGATTGTTGGTCCTCTTCACTAATAACAATTTTCTCATGTAAAACAATGTCACTGTGAATACAATCAGACATCATTGCTTCCTATGTTGTCTAATGATTTATTTTCAACAATTCAAAGGAAGAAAAACATAATGGCAGATAGTTTTCATTTTCAAGTCCACTTCTTTCTTCATATTCAACATCATGCGTGGAGGGTTTCTGAATTGAAACATTATAAAAATTTTGCTTCAACCATTCGAAAGAAGCAAAAAACAATGGCAATGTTCTTTCACTTGATTCAAAACCTCCTTCATTTTCTTCACTGCTGTCATATGCAGATTTTTCAATTTCTTTGGATTTCTGAACACACTCATTTTCATATTCATCCTCAACCAATGGTTGTAATTTTGAACTGATAAAACCTTCCATATAATAAGCAACAGGGTCATTAAACACATGAGAAGATTGTTGCAATTTCTTGTCAATTGTTTCCCATGAATCAATGCGATTTTTCATGAGCACACATTCCTCTGCCTCAGTGATCATCTTTAAATTTTCTTTCAACAATTTAAATGAAGCAAAGCATAAAGGTAACAAATTTCCTTCAGTTGATTCAGTACTTTCTTCATATTCTTCTTTGTAACTATGATATGTAGGCTGATTTCTCTCATTACACTGTTGAAAAGGAACATTTTTTGATAGAGAATGTGCAACTGGTTGTTCTAGGAAGTCAACATCATAACCATCATCATATTCATCATATATAGGAAAATAAACAACATTTACAATGTCATCTAGCAAGAAAAGGCTTGGGACATCAACCTGCTCTTCAACAAGCTGATTTGCAAATTCATTTTCTTGATTGTCTACAAATGAATACATAAAACAATTAGTTTCTTGCTCATGATGAAAAATATCGGGATGCAAATCAGCTTCTTGTTTATGCACTATCTCATGTTCTTCTGCTACACCATCGTTCTCTATATTAGCAACACTATTTAAATTATGATTTTGCAAACTTTGACATGCTTGGAGATTGTCTTCCACTTCGAGAGCATTATTGAATATCTGTAGCAAAGATGTAGACTTCCTCTCCATCAGAAGAAAATATAAGTCTGATTGAAAGGTTTTTACATAATGGAGCATGGCAACAACTTCAAGAGGTTGGACTTCTTTAGACATTTTATAATAAAGACTAGCAAACCTCCTCTTGAAATTTGAGATGGTTTCATCTTTCATTCTTCTCATGGCATAAAGCTCTAAAAGGAGTAGATTCCATGACTTTTTCTCACCCCAAAAACTACGGAAATCTTCCCTCAATTCATCCCACGAGCTAATCGACTGAGGTTGCAAATGTCTGAACCATGCTTTGGCATCTCCTTGTAAGTACTGAGAAAAGGCTCTCATAGACACATCATCATGTTCAATCTCAAAAAGGTCTATAAAATGCTCAATGTCCTGAATATGTTTTTCAGTCGAGTGTCCATCAAGCTCTCCATCAAACCTAGGAAGTTATAATATTTCACAGGAAAGTCATGAAGGATGGAAGGAAATTTAAGAGGATTGTATCTTTCATGAATCTTGGAGGGTGTAGGATTAAGAACAAAAGGTACAAGCTCAACTTTGGTTTCATTAAGCTCTTAAGAATGATAATGAACATTATATGGCTCAGAGGAAGGAGCTTGGTGAATATCGGTTATACAAGAAGGAGGTATACCTACAATTTGCAATGAAGGATATACAAGGGTCAATCTCTGGGATTCCTTTGAACGTAGTAAGTGAAGAAATATTCTTTTGAAAAATTCAGGAAAGGACAAGAAGATATTGATAAAACAGAAAAGTACTTCTTGAACTAAACTTAAGCTCGAGTACCTTATTTTTCCATAATGCTCTTCCATACATCTATCCACAGGTCTCATTCTCCAGTGGATTATTTGAATCGCATTTGAAGCTTGATTTGAGTCGCCATGAAAAATTTATCTCTGGATTCTTCTGCCAGTGGAATCACCTTCAAACTAATTTTTTGATGTGTGGAGTCACCAGATCAGAAATACAACCAATATGTGCCAAAGTGTCTACGGCTCTCAAAACTTAGAACTGAAAAAATGTCGTTCTTCCCAGGGAAAATTTTCAATTTCTTCCCCAACAACAACACTAGAATGTTAGCACTTTGTAAATTTGTTTGGTTGATAAATAAACGACGAAGGAAACTTTTTCAAGCAACTTTGAGACCCGAAACTAGCCTTTCAGATCTGGAGAGGGCTCTCTCAGAAATGGCGCGGTATCCATGTAGGATATGACTTTGAAAACAATGGATAGATTTAACACCTATGATATGATGGGTTTTGGTTATATTGGCATAGGAAAGTAAGACTTGGGCTATGGGTTGGTCTGAGGAAGAGACAGGACAAATGAATCAGTGATTGAACTTAAGAGGATAATTCTAGGCGAGCATAAACATTCAGTGTAAAACCGTAGTGTGTGGCAAGATAAATTATAGGATGTAACTTAGGAGCATCATTGTGGACGAATTTAGAGTTAGCTTTAGAGGAAAACATTTTGTCTAAGTGGCGCGAACAAGGGGCATTGTACAGTGAATCCACAGGTTCGATAATTCGTTCTGAAATAGATAGAAAGAGATATGAAATAAATATAACAGGAAATCACATACGCAAATAAATAAGCACAATACATCCAACTATTACAACTAGAATATTATCGTCGAGCTATAGGACCTTTGCATTAAATTCCGGTCAAAAATCAGATTACATACAATAGTTGTTGTCTACCACATTTGCCAACCAAACTAGTTTACATGAAAATGATCCACATATATAGAAATGTAATATCACCTTTGGTTGTTAGGGTCAAACTACTCTCTCCTAGAATCATGGATCCGTTTTCTTTGAAAGAGAACAAAAACTTCAACGGATTCACTAAAAATAGAAAACCCAACTTTGCCAAATCATAATCGTAACCAAAATATTATTTACAGTCATTGATCATGATCTAAATTAAACCATATGGTTGTGATGAGCCATCATTTTCATTTTTGTACACTCTGTCATCCCTGCACAACAAGTCTACTACACAACAGTAACCTATAACAAAAACGCAACAGAATGTGCAACAAACTGGTAAAATAGGCGTTAAAGATGACATCGTATCTCACGGATAAAAAACTATTTTTAGAAAGGGAGAGAGGTTTTCGTATTTAAGATTGTTATAAGGAATAAAATCTACCAGTTTCTTGAAATTCATCTCCAGCTGGCCGGAATATGTGTCGAAAAACATGTCTAGGACAAGAAATCACGAAAACGGAAAAATAGGGCTCAAATATTCCTTTGAATCTCCCAATACGTGACACATTTTACAAATATGAGAGAGGTTTTTATTATTTGGTTTGTCCTCGATAAAAACCTCTCAGGGATTTTCAAAATTCTTCTCCAGTTGGTCGGACATGGATCTTGAAGTTTACCACTAAACTAGTAATTTGTGCAGTGCACCCTGTAGCCTGTGCGCGAGAAAATCCACTGCACGACAGCCCACTGCGTGACGAAATCCACTACGTGAAAACTTCCTATGTGTGAAAACCTTATTTTCATGAAAACATCCTCTGCATAAATGATTTTAGGGGGCGAAATTTCGCTCATGGGCGAAATTTAGGGGCTTCCAATTTTTTATTGGGCGAATTTTTTGTATTAAAGTGATTTTTTAAAATTTATATCATTAGCCCGTAATTTATTTTAGGGGAAAAATCGTGTACAGGGTTAGCCCTTGTTTTTAGGAGAGATAGAGGAAAGAAAATTATATTTCTCCCCTAAAATTTGGAGGGACAAGCTTCCATTAGCCAAATTTCTAGAAGTATGGGAATTTCTGATAGCTTCTTCGCCCTGCCATTTGGTAAAATCGAGGTTTATGGTTTAATTCTCCCAGATTTTGTGGTATGGGCACTGGGTAGCTACATTTTGGCCCTCCCACCTGGTATAAATTGTATGGCATCAAGTTAAAATCATATCTTTGTTACTTGTCTGGTTCGTTCGTGAGAACTACAGAGTCTACTATAGAAAATCTCTAAATCCCCAAGGCCCGATTTACATATATTGAATTTTCGAGTTTATTTCCCCTCGACGAAACGGAATTTGGAAAGAGGGCAAGAGATGCTAGTGGACCGTGGTGGAGCTGCCTGTTCAGAGCAGAAGAAAGTTAGAAACTAGAATTTATTATTTGTTACAGTTATTAGCCTGGTGGTCCGTGGAGCCGCCTGTTCAGTGTTCAGAGCAGAAGAAACTTGGAAGGTGTCGCGCGAGGTCTTTAATTTGGTAATTGAAGTTTATTCCTTTTGGTGTGCACTGTCTCCTCGCCTCATTAGGACTTGTTTTAAATTTTCCAAGAGTTGTCATTGATTTACTTGCACTTTTTCAAACACTACTATTCCAAAACTTGTTGGAGTATCTTGTATTTCTATGTTAAACTTTTTTGCAACATTGTATAAATTCTGATGATCTCTTGGATATTTCCTTCTCCACCTCATTTTCAACTTCCACTTCTTGTTTGTAACATTTTCTCCCATGGTTCTTCACTCCCAATATTTGTATAGAAAAATTAGTGAATCTATGTTGGATAGTGTCTCTAAAACTCTTTTATTCTTGGGTGCACTATCAACTGAAATTGCCACTGCAGTTGTTGTCTGAGATATTGCCACCATTGTAAGGCATGTCACTAAATCTAAATTTCCACTGCAGGATAATGGTTACCAGTTGTTTTTCCTGAGTGCTCGTGCAATTGCTCAGGCATATCTTACAAGGCAGTTCCTTGTCAACGTTAAGTAGGTAGCTTTACAGATCTGTTAAAAATTCAAATTCAAATTTTACTTGTAATGTTCGTACCTTGATGATTTTCTGGTACAGTTCAGCCACAAAGTTACCATTGTTGGGTATCTCTTTCATGTCCATCTACATGCATTCATGTTGCAGGATGGCAAGGCCTTACCTGATGGTCCTGTTGTGATCTTCATATTTGTTAGCAACTTTAGTTCCTTTATCGAGAAGGTTAGCAACTTCATATTTGTAGATATCTTCCAAAGTTGATTTGCATCATGTTGCTTTAGGAGATGTTTCATATATTCAAGGTGTGAAAATGGGACAAACCTCCTGGGTTATTTAATTCTGGATATGG
>ML782913.1:295530-317816 GCA_009831015.1 Picea engelmannii
TTATATAATTGACTAAAATATTCGCCAAAAAATTATATATACATTTTATATTATTGATAAAATAGCCTTCAATTTTTCCTATGTATCATGGGGATTCGCCCATTTATTATACATATAAATTTAGGGGGGGTTCTTAAAATCACACTTGATCCTCTGCATGACAACATCCTCTGCGCGACAACATTCTATGTGTGACAACATCCTCTACACAACATCATCCTCTGCGCGTTGCGTAGTGAATTTTGTAGTGCACAATGAATTTTGCAATGTGTAGTTGCAAATTGAAACGAGAATAAATAAATGATAAGATTCCTTTTGAAAATGGCCCTTGGAGATGTTTGATGATGCCAGGCATAAAAACAACATGGGTGCTGATAAGCATGACCTTGCAAATTGTTGACAAACCTCTAACCTTAGCCATGAAAATCATGGTGCTAACAATCTCCACTTTCATTTTAATATGATACATAAATATGTTTCTTTCCCATAAAACTAGTCTTGTTTTATTGTATGATTCATTGATCACATACATAAGTTCTTGTTGAGTATATTATATTTCTTTCACTTTGGTTGGCTTGTGTTCCCTTGCAGATTCAATATCACAGGAGCACTGAAGTGGAGCTAGGATGTCAATGGAAAGAGGAAGAGAAATTTGAACAATATGTTGTCCATCTCTCTTTAACTATTAAACTCAATAGTTAGAGCTTAGGGAAAGAATTATATTCTATTATGTTTTTTTCTAGTTCCAGGTGGATCTAGGGAGATCTCTTTATTTCCGCATTTACTCATTAATTCTATAACAAAATTGGTGACCATACTAGGGATACGACTTCCTTTTGATTTTTTCTTCCCATTTTATTTTAGCCTGCCTTCCTCTAATTAAATTCATTCTTTGAGTCTGTGGGTGATTCATCTAGACTCCCTGGGTCTGAAAGTTCAATTAGATTTTTTGTCTTTCTTCCATTTTTCCTCATTTATAGAGATCGTCGCACTGTACCACATTGGTAGCCTGCAACAACCCTCAGATGTCACATCCTACTTGTCCAATCCAGTGCAGCGACGTTTCACTATGTCCTATTGGTAGCATGTGATGACCTTAGTTCGTCACGTTGTGTCCTACAACCAGGCTGCGACGATTCTTGTAGGATTTGTTGGAGTGAGTCCATTTGTCTTTTATACCCAGTTTTTCCTTAGTTTCATAGGGTGTACTTCTTATGCCAGTGTTTGATTGATTTATGATTTTAAATCTTTCATTTAATTCGTTTTCGGGGATTGAAAGTCTTTCTTTGTAATTTTGCAAGTTTTTTCTTTTGATCTTTGTCACAACGATATACTCTATGGACCTCTGATTTGAATGCTTGTTTGACGAAGGATCTTTGATTCATTTGAGGTTTTGGATTGATTTTACTTTTAAGATTGGTTGTTGATTGAGGAACACTTGTTTACATTTCACAAAAGGATTTCTTATCTTTTTCGTTTTTGTCTATATTACGAGTTTGATTTGGGAATTGTGTTGAGAATGTCTTGATTTTATTGGATTACATTTTCTTTTCATCATTGCATCCCTGATTTGATTTGGAAAAGGAAGAACATAATTAATTTATTCTTTTGGTAATAATTCATAAGATTTTTTTTACATTTGAAATATCTGTTAGAGAGAAGAACTGGAAAAATTTGTACTTCATGATTATTTGTAATTATCTTCATTCAAAATTAAGAAATTGCAATTCGTAGCTTTTTGTACTTCAAAAGAAATACCTTCTCCCTACTATAATTAGAGCTCATTGAATTGAAAGATTGCATATTCATCTCTTCTTGCACTTTATTGGGTCAAGGTCACAACATCACCAGTTTCATTTTCATTTCCCTTTCTGAGTAAACAAAAACCATTAAAATACAACGTAAATTTAAATTTTTTTAGCAACTTTTATTTTCTAGGAATTCTTTCCACCAACATTAGCTAGGATAGCGCTTTGGAATAGGTTTTAAGGCACACTCTTCAAAGAATCAAAACACGCAATAGTATCTTATGATAGGGAGAGTTCAAATCCTGGTAAGCCCTTCTAACACAAGGGTCAATCATGAGGTCACACTAGGACTAGCAGATTTACTCACCCTACTTTGTTGGTCTTAGTGTAGAGATTGCGCATATTATTGGGGGTCACTTGAAGTTATACCCACAATTATGTGTGGGAGCCTTTCGAGTTGATTTCAAGATAGAGACCTTGCCTTTGTGCATGGATTAGACTATCGATTGTTTCCCCATGCATCACTATTGTAGTTGGTAACCTTAGTAGCCTATATCTTTAGGGTATTTACACGAGTGACTGTGGAGGGGAAAGTCTTCATGGTACCTGGAATTGACGTTGGCCAAATTCACTTGGGCTCCTTTGAGGGTATACCCATGATTATGTGTGGGAGCTTGCACCAGGGTGTAAGTCCATTAAGAAGGTCATCAATGTAACTTTTCCACCCGCTTTATCCCAGCCCCTTCTTGTCTTGATCTCGCGACATTGGATTTCATCACCAAATAGTGACTTCGAAATAAGAAGGTTTGTTTGCTTGGTTTTATTTCTAGACTTTATTAGCGAATGTTGTTTGTTTTCTTTAGTTGGCCATATATTTGTTTTGTTATTTACTTTGTTCATCCAACATCTACCTTCGTTGTTCACATAGGATACAAGGGATACCCCCAGAAGATCCAGAAGGTTACATAAAATTTCTTCCTAACTCAACAGAAGGCTCTCTTGAGGGAGTAGTCAATAACAAAGTAGCTTATGAGATTGGAATCACACACTCTTTGGAAGGATTTCGAAATGTTTCAGATTCCTTATAGGATTTCTAGCTTCCTCCAAATATGTTATTGAGTATTAGACATGATGCACATTTTCTCTGGATGAATCCATCAGGAAAAATTATTGTTGTTAAGAATACTGGAGTACCTACTGGACCTAATGAAGGGTATGGAGTAGATGATCCATTGTTTCCAAGTGAATCATTTAGAACCTGGGCTCACACTTCTGGAGTTGTTAATCCTAGTTCTACCCCTTTGATAGTACGTGATCTTTCCGACAACCTAGGAGTGAGTCCTGATCAACCTATGGCATTGCAGATGCCTGAGACATTTGTTACCTATACGATACCTTTAGATCATTTTACTGGCACGAACAATAAAGTCACCACATTTTCAGACCAATTGTTGGTTGATTCTCACTCGATTCTTCCTCTCCAAATGGCCCATTCTACTATGGTCCCACAAGCTACGACTGTTTCTACCGAAAATATGGTTGTCACTCAAGATTATATTGGAACACCACTTACGCTTAGACTAAATACGTCACTTCCCCCTAGGTATAAAGCTTTGAATACCTCCATTTCTATCCCTACCGAGAATCCATCCGAAGGGTCTGGCCTCTTTGTTCCTCGTTGGTATAATTCTTCTAGCCAGTTTGTTCCCACAGCTGCCCAGGTTCTCTCTAGAGGGCCTTACATTCCTCCTCCACCTTTTTTAGGAGGATCTCATTGCCTTGGCCCTAGTGGCTCCAATCCAGTTGGAGGCAGCAGTCATTTTGTCACTTATGGTTTCCAAATTCCTCTTGGAGGTCAAACCCCAAGCTGGGGGGAAAAGTCAATTTGGGGGACAACCTCAGATTCGGGGAAAACCTCAACTTGGGGGGAAACCTCAAGTTGGAGTCCATAACCCAATTTATGGACAAAATGTACTTGTGTTACAATATCAACCTTGGAATCCTCTTTTCCAAGGAAATATGGAACCGTCTGGGGGGAAACATCCTCAAGTTAATTTTTTTGTACCCCCTAACCTTGATCAACCAGATCCAGGTTCTTTGAATCCCACTTGGGGTCAAAAATTTCAATCTAATGTTTCTTTCCAAGGGAACATGCCTAATCAACCCAACCCTGTGGGCTATCTGCTTCAAAATCCTCCACAACCAAATATGTTAGGATTGTCTAATTATCTGTAGACTTCTTACAGTCCTACTGGGATACCTACGGGGCTTCACCCTCAGAACTACCATTTTCCTCAAGTGAACCAACAATTTCCTTTTCTATCCACTTTGGATTTACTGAATTTGTCTAGGATTTTGAATGATCCTATTTCACATTCTCCTTATTGGCCCATAATATTGGCCAAACTACCATTTGACATTCCTAAATTTGACATTCGAGTAGGAGAAGACCCGAATAATCATGTTATGATTTTCCATATTTGGTGTTCGTCCAACTCATTGATGGACGACTCCATCAGATTATGACTTTTCCAATGAACTCTCACAGGTTCGATAGAAAAACGGTACATCGAGTTACTGCGAGGATTCTTTAATGAATTTACTAACCTAGCCATGGAAGTTTTAACACATTACCAGTTGCCAATTCGATACGTGACAGGAACCAAAATTTTGAGTTCTTTTAAACAATCCTCGTCCACCCATATTTTTTATCACATCCATGAGTGGAGGAGGAGAAGACGCTTAATCAAAGTTCCTCTTCCTGATCAATTATTGGCTGAGTGGTTTACAAAATCACTCGTTGGACCTATTTCTTGTGATGTTTCCATGGGAGGTGTTGTCACTGAAGATCATGTGATTAGTCATGCTTAGTATCTAGATCTTGTTTATTCACAAATGGGCATGCTCTACGACTTAATCCTTGATGCTCCTCATCCTTCCATGAATCCTACCTTGACACATCCAATATCTTCTCACACTGCTTATGGTGTGATTATAACCTTCCATGTTGAGACTCAATCTCTACAGGCCAGTCACACCAATCCTAAATATAATAATTCTAATGTATAAAATACTCCTACTCCTCCTCCCTCTGGTAAGACTGTTGAAGTTAATTCAGTTGAATCCACACCTACCAAAAAAAATCAGAATACAAAGAAAGGGAAGGGTAACAATAAGGAAGACAAAAATAACAATCAACAATATGAGAAGCCCAAAACGCATACTGTTGCTGATAAAGATAAACGTAAACCTCGTTACCCTTGCCTTATTTGTGGTGACTGTTATCACTCCAAGAAACCCTTTATGGTTGCAGACCAAAGGTGCTTGGTAACTTAGAAATAATGGTTTTTTTTATGTTTGGGACAATGGGGTCTTCAATGATTTGTATGAGAAACAACTCATCACACTTCTAAAGATAAAGTGCTTTCAGTAAACAATAACCAGATCCAATAATTGAAAGGAAGTATGGAGAATGCTATACTTGATTACGAATACAAGTGGAAGTAGGGCCTAATACAATACAACAAAGAAATCCTTTAATTTCAAGCCTATGAGTTCAACAAAGAGGTAACAGTCTTTATGAACTAAAACAAACTGAAAGTAAAGTATAGAGAATGAAAGATGAGCAATTCTGGTATTGCAAACGAAAGGAAACTCCACTTTTTTTATGCAAAAAGAGTCTATACAATATCATGAAAATGTTTCCCCGTTTGAACCCTCATTTCATATCAAAAATAGGCATTTATAGCCTCGTAAAAACAGTTATACAGATCCTAAAAACATGGATCTGTATTTAATAAAGACAACTCAATTCTATCTAAACAACTTGAAAATAAAGTCTTTAACAACTAAACTTAAAAGTCGAACTGTCTTCAATCTCCAAAATCGCCATCTACATCCTTCAGCTCCTGGTATCCGCAATGTGGTGAAAATAGCAGGACACCTGTCTTTGAGAGTTGGATTTCCCAACGTTTATGGCCGATTTTTGAGGAAATGGTTTTGCATGTGTTACCAAAATTCTCTCGAATCTCTGATGCTGAACCTTTTGCATACGATCTGATAGCCCACTGATACACTGAAGCCCCTTCAAAACCCTATTGGAATGAATTGTCCTGTCCTTGTCTTCAAAAATTAGTTTTCCAGCTTTCAACAACGCACTTCTTTAATTTTTCGCGGGTTAGCTGTTGAAAGCCGTCACTTTCCACAGCTAACAAGTCATAAAATAATAGCTTTGCGTTGGGGAAAGTCTCGATTGTGCTCAAAATGAGTTTTCATCTCCAAAATTTGATTTCAAACAAAACTCAGTGTGTCTCCGATTTCTCACTTTGCATATTAACGACGAATTGAGCGAGTACCTTCAGATTTGGATGGGTTTTTTGGCTTAGATTTTGTTTCAACCTCCTTATCTACCTTTTGAGGCGTTTGGCAAGCCACCACAAGCTGTTGTAGTCTTTGGTGAGTTTTTTCTTCCTCTTCTTCTCTCTAACACTTTCCTAAGCCAATATTTCAAACGCAGCATTGGTCTTGGAGAAGTTATCAGACAACTTCTTATACCTTTCTTTAATCACCCGCTCCAAGACCTCTTGCTGAGCTATGACCTCTTTCAGATGCTTGATTTTCTGAGACTTTTTTGACTTGGATATTTTCGATGTTTCTCCATGTTATGTCTGATTGAAGGTTTCATAGTTCTGTGCATACTCAGCTGACTGCTCAGGACTCTTGGTGACAGGGCATTGATCTTGCTGCTCTGATTCTGAATCTGAATAGGGCAGGTTTAGTATATTGGTTCTTTTCCCTGTACTCTGCTCTGTAGGATTCTTTGTGTTCTGCTCTTTGGTCTGATATGTGGTCTGTTCAAAGTTTAACTTTCTCTTCAACCTGTGAGGCTTCACTCCAGATATTCTGTCTTCTGGAGGTCCTGGCAGGGTCCTTCTTTTTCTTGAACTGCTTTGAGGAGATGATTGTTTCTTTGAACTCTTCCCCTGTTCATTTGCAATCTGGTTCTGTGTTTCAAAACCTTCCCAGAATAGGAAATGTTCCCATCTCCTTCCCTGTTGTTTCAATTCCTCTAGGATAATCAATTTTATGAGGCCGAAGTGACACAGAGTAATTTTCATGCTCAAAGGTTGAGCTCTAATCTTCTTGCAAACCTTAGTCAAACTTTTATGTAGGAAATGAGGCAAATTAAGAGGGGTCTTTCCTATGAAATGATCGAGGAGTTTGAAGGGATACATCATAATTTTATCATACCTTACCTCCGAGGTAATGTACAATTGGATACCTTTGAACATTTCCTGTCATTCTTCGTCTAGATAAGAAACTAGCATACCCTTTTTCCATGCCTTGTGCCTGTACCCCTCTTTCAAATAAACTCTGAAATCCAAATCTTTGGGAGCAGTGGTTTTAAACCATCTCTAACCGGTTCTTGGTAAACTTGTAACTGCGGCAATGACATCTTCATCCACTCTAATTTCCATGGACCCGACAAGAGCTTTGTTCCCATCGAAAGTCTTGGTGAAAGCTTTTGTTGTAGCCTGGTGGCAACCAATTTGCAATCTTTCAACGAACCCAATACACCCTGTGTTTGAAAAATGTCTCTGAACTTCGGGGTGTGTCTGTAAAAAGGACAGGCTATCCAACTCTCTCTTGAGTAAAGCACCACTACGTTTTCTCACCATTCTGTAGCTAGAAGATCCCGACAATTTGTAACCCCTGCAATTTCTGGTCGAGCCGAGGTTCTACGCTGTGGAAAGCACTTCGGGACTCGGCTCTATTTTAAAACATTTGAAATTTTGATAGGCCTCCACGAACAGGGTATAATATGGAAACAACAAATTGATTTGATGCTTATCAGGCTGGCGATACCTCCTCTGTACTTGCACCACTGCATTCGAGCTTGAGATCCCCGATGCCATGATTATAGAGCGTGAGTTTCTGAGCCGAATTCGCATCACAATCCTACTCTGATGTGCAGAATTGAGTTTCCATCATTACCCACTCTCATCAGTGCATGATTTGGATTTGCTTGACATGGGATGATCATATCATCATTGCCTTCAGTCGTGGATATCACGCATGTGATTCCCGCTCTCTTCATCCAACGGCCCGTGGAAAACACCTATGTCAGCTGTTCATAGTTGTCGCTTTCACCAGTGCATGACCCTATGGAAAACCCCCCGTTCGCTGTTGAAATTCTTCACTTTCCTCAGCGCGTGACCCTTTGAAAACTGCTTCTTAGATGCGGAAAGTCTGTACTTTCAACAACGCACCATCTTGTAAAATCCGCTCCATAGCCGTGGAAAGTATGCACTTTCAACAACACATGACCCGCGAAACTGATTCTTGCACATTTTGAAATTCACCACTTTCAACAGAACAAAGGATTATGAAAAGCGCTTCTTATCTGCTGAAAGTTACCACTTTCCACAACGCACACTCAACTTTTGGACACACGTTAGTTGTGGAAAGTGATTTATGAAAATTTTGAAAAGAAGACTTTATGGGTCAAATTATTCTCTAAGACAAAACCAAAACCTAATTTTTTGCAGCTATAAAAACTCAAAAACAACTTGAGTACACTACCGATAACCATGCTATCCACTACAAAATTCAACCAAAAGGACGGTTTCATTTTGGGAGTTAACATTTGGCTCCAACTGGGATGGGCATCTCCCCGTGAGGTGACCAAGAACCTAGCTAGACTCAGTAGCCTTATTGCAATTTGAAACAGAAACTTGAAAAATAGTTGCTAGTACCATTGGGCATGGAGTTATTTGAATGACAGAAATAAAGAAAACAGAACTGAAAAAGAAAATATGTACAAGAAGAACCTGGCTTCAAAGGAAGCCTTATGAGAAATATATCTTCAGGAAGCGCCCGTTGAAAGGGCCCCCTGATACTGGCTCGACTGAAAGAGTTTGGAGAACAAAGGTATTGTTCTGCTGCACCGCTGTTATGACAAAAGGACCTATCCAAAGAGCCTCAAATTTTCCGTGTTTCCCCTTCTCCTGCCTCGCTGCATCCCACTTTAAGACCAAATCCCCTGTCTTGAAGATATCTAATTTGACTTTCTTGTCGAAAGTTTGCTTGATCCTTTCCTGATGCAATTTAGTTTTTTCCAAGAGATGCTCTATATCTTGCTCACAGTTCTATCAAATTATGGATCCTCCTAGTCAAATCACTTGATTCAGAATCAGTTTCTTGTAAGAATTTTGCAACCGGTAATGCAAGTTGAACAGGAAATATGGCCTCAGTACCATATACCAACTTGAAAGAAGATGTACCAATTGATTTCTTACATGTTACCCTGTCATCCCACAAGGCAAACTTCAGTTTGGAATCCCAACCTCTGGCATTTTGTTCAAGCAACTTCTTTATGATTCTGACTAAGATCTTGTTTGATGACTCAACTAAACCATTCCCTTGCGGATAGTAGGATGTGGAATGTACCAGCTGAATCCCCAGCTCTTCACACAATTTCACCAGGTGTTTATCTTTGAATGCAATAACATTATTAGTGACCAACCTCTTAGGACAGCCAAATCTGGCAAATATGTTTTCCTGTAGAAAGTTTATGATGACTGTATGATTGGAATTCCAAGTGGGAATAGCCTCAATCCACTTAGTAAAGTAATCGGTGGCAACCAAGATCCACCGATGCTGACCACTAGAAGGCGGATGAATCTCACCTATGAAGTCTAGGCCCCACTGCTAGAAAGGCCCTGTGACTACTATAGGTTTGAGAGGGAGGGACTTCAGTTGTTACTTACCTTCAAATCTCTGACATTTGTCACATGTTTTCACAAACTCATATACATCTGAAAATAAGGATGGCCAATAGTAACCGGATCTTAAGATCTTGTGTGCTGTGGTTTTCCAATAGTGATGTCCTCCGCATTCACTATTATGAAGTTCACACATGACTTTAGCTGCCTCCTCTTGATTTACACACCTCAACAACAAACCAATGGGATTCTTCCAGAACAACAAATTATCCTTGATGCAGAAATTTATAGCTCTGAGCTTCAAATCCCTTATTTGAGTCTTTGTCAAATCTGATGGGACTGATAAAGTCTGCAGAAACTGAATGATATGACTGTACCACTTGCAATCAACTAGATGAGCTGAAACCTGCATTCTCTCACCTTCCTTGTTTTCTGAAGACAGAACATTTTCTGCATCAACACTCATCAGATTTATGTCAAGCAACCTACAATTTTCCTCTGCCAGGAGTTTGGCAAGGCCCTGGCCTTTTACTAGTTTTGCTTGTTTGATTTCAATATCGAACTCAATCAATCTGGCTATCCACTTACTCCTTTTGCCATCAATGTCAGGCTGGACAAGAACATCTTTGACTGAACTGGAAGGAACAAAAGCTATTACCTTTGCCTGAAGAATGTAGACTTTCAAAGCTTTCAGTGACTTGACAAGTGCATATGCTTGTTTTTCCAACAACTCATACTTTACCTCTGCATCCCTCAAGACCTTACTAAAGAAGGCAATCGGTTTCTCTTGGTCATCAACATTCTTCTGCAAGAGTACTGCTGCGATCGTATCACTGGAAGCAAATGAAAAAATGTAAAATACCTTGGAGAAATTGGGGCTGATCAACACAGGGGATGTTGTGATGGCTTCCTTGATGGCATTGAATGAATGTCTGGCTACTTCAGTCCACTTTACCTCAGAGTCTTTCCTCAACATAGCAGTGATATGTTTTGTGAGTTCAGCAAAATTCACTATAAATCTCCTGACAAAATTAATAGTCCCAAGGAAAGACTGAATGTCTTTCTTTGATCTAGGAAGAGACAGATTTTTAATTGCTTCTACCCTCTTTGGGTCAATCTTAACCCCATCAACTGAAACAATATGCCCAAGTAGTTTTCCCTCCTTAAGTGCAAAATTTGATTTTTTCGGATTAAGAGAGATGTCATACCTTCGACATTTCAGAAATGTCCTTCTTAAGTGCTGCAAATGAAGTTTGTGGCTGCTTGAGAAAATAGTGATATCATCGAGATAAATCAGGAAAAATTTATCTTTCTCCCCAACGAAAGAAATGTCCATTGCCCTTTGGAATGTCGCCCCTGCATTCATCAATCCGAAGGGCATCTTCTCGTACATAAACGTACCCCATGGAGTGGTAAAGGCAGTTTTTTCTTTGTCTTCTGGATGGACAACAATCTGATTGTATCCGGAAAACCCATCAATAAAGGACATTACCTTTGATCCTGACACCTTCTGCAA
This sequence comes from Picea engelmannii, assembly GCA_009831015.1. Lineage (NCBI taxonomy): Eukaryota > Viridiplantae > Streptophyta > Pinopsida > Pinales > Pinaceae > Picea > Picea engelmannii. Next base: position 306,519 of record ML782913.1, read on the forward strand.
CATATGCTCCATTTTAGGCAGAGGGTAGTTGTCTTTCCTAGAGCATTTGTTCAAATTTATGAAGTCGACGCAGAGTCTGATCTCCCCATTCTTCTTCCTAACTGACACAAGATTAGCAATCCATTCTGAATACCTGAGAGGAATGACAATGCGGGCGTCCAATAGTTTCTTAATTTCTCTTTCCGTTGTGGGCAGCAGCAAAGGGTTGAAGGATCTAAGCTTCTGTCTGAATGGTTTGGTGTCTTTATTCAAGGGAATTTTATGTTGAATCACCTATGTGTCAAAAGTCTTCAAATCATCATACTTCCAAGCAAAGATGTTTGCGAATTCCTTCAGCAATTCTCCATAATCATTTTTTTTTTTCAGTCAAATGTGAGGCCAAGTTGACATGTTTGGGATCTTGCTCACTGGCCACATTATACTGGAAAACATCTGACTCTTTTTCCCCTCTTTGCAATTTGACAACCACATTGTTGTTATCGAACAACCTTTCCAACGGGACCAAACCTTTAGGAATTATGTTGGTGGACAGTTGAACTATTTCATGAGCTGCAATTTTTCTCTTGAGCTTTGGCTGCTCAACTTCATTGTCATGTTCATTCTCCTGATCAATCTGCATATCTACAAACTCATCTATCACTGCAAGGAATCTGGTGAGTTCAGCATCGTCCTCAAAAACTTTCCAAAATTTTACATTATCAGGAAGAGAAGGCCTATATTTAACTTGAATTTCGTAAGATAATTTGTGAGGCAGAGGGGGTATGAATGCACAAGTGGACACAGCCAATGAATCATCCAATTCATTCATGGCTCTAGGTACAAATTAAATCTTAAAATATGCAAAATCACTAATTGCCTTCAGTACTTCATCTCTGTATGCCTTCAGCCTGACATGCTTGGCTTGAAAGGACTTATTCACCTGCTGAATAATCAGATCTGCATCTCCAAACACCTGCAATTTCTTAATTCCCTTCTCCTTCGTTGTGTTCAATCCCAAAAGTAGTGCTTCATACTCAACAATGTTATTAGTCACCTTAAAATCGAGTTTAAAGGACAAATGAGAAGTTTTTTTAGAGGGAGAAATGAATACCACTCCTGCTCCAGCTGACTCCTTAGTGCAAGCACCATCAAAGAACATGGTCCAGAGATCATCCTCTGATGTTTCTGTGGGCTGAACTGTGATCTAATCTATGGGTTTTCTGAGCAGCAATGTGTCAAGCAGTGAATCATCAATTTGCAAGATACAAGATCCCATATATGTGTCGACCGCATAAATAGGATGATTGGATGGATTCTTCTCATCACTGATTACATATACCAATTGATATTCCCTGTAAAGTCTTCTGTTCACCCTTCCGAAAATAGGGATAGTAGCGTAAGAGAGATCCATTTGAAGAGTGCCACCTAGTCTCTTCATCCATGATCTTGATAGAAGACATCCGAATTTTGGGGGTATGTCAGCCACCACTATGTCCATCACCATTGTCTTCATTGATGCTTGGGTCAAGGTTATAGCCAAATCCTTAATCATCCCAAGGCATTTGACTTTTCGAGAATCAAAGGAGCAAAGGTCATGATAAGGCTTGGTGATCTCCAGTCCAAGCTCATCCATGACAACTTTTGGCATCAAATTGTGCGAAGCACCGGAGTCCAACAAACAATTGTGCAGTATTTTTTCATGAATATTTAAAGAGATGTAAAAGGGAGGACAACTTTCATCTCGGTCTTCTACCATTTGGCCCACAGTGATGGTTGGCTTATCATCATAAATGTTGAGGATATCAGCAGAATGAGATACAGACTGGGGATCTAAAGTTTTGAGGATATCCTTTTTAAACATCTCATTTTTCATCAGCTCAACAAGAGGAATAGGAATCTTAATCTTTTGTATTTCAGCCTCAAAATTAAAAGAATATGGAACCTTATCAGTAGTTTTATCAGAAATATTTACCTGACTTGAAGGGGCTTCCTGATTCTTTTGTTGTTCAACAGGAGGCTGACTCTCTGGAGTTTGATGGTTGACAGGGGCAACAATCTTCTTGGGAGGAGCTGATGCTTTCACCTTTGAAGACTTTGCTGGCTGATCTTCTGATGTATGGTCTTTTTCGTTGATAGGGGCAACAGTATTTTCAGGAGAGGCTGATGCATCTGGTTGAGTAGCATTAGATTTAGATCGGAGGTTGTATCTGTTGTTATCCTCTGCTGTGAAAATTCTATCACCAAGGAGATCATCTTCTGTCTGTTCAGTGATTAATGATTGCTCATAATCTTGTTGTGTTAGATAAGACTTCCCTTTCTCTTATCCAACACAATGAATGACACCTTCTTCATCTTGCTGGTCATCACCATTGTCATCATCCATCACAACATTCTGAAGAGGGAATTTTATCCTCTGATCTTCATTAGAATTCCTATCTCTGTGCAGAATCTGAGTTTGTGGATTATTCCTTCTATAGGGAAAAGCATTTGGATTTCTGGGGGCAAAAGCATTTGGCTCTTTTGCCCTTGCTAGTTGCTGATTCTGCACCTTCAACTTTGACATTTCAGATGTTAGACTGTCCAACATCTTAGCCATCTTTTTCATTTTACTGTTAGAAGAAGAAGAGGACTCGACATCAGACTTTTTCCTCTCAACCCTTCCTTTAAGCTTTTGAGATGCTGTGATGTTTGACTCAACCTCGAGGGTGACATCTTGCATTAAGGAAAGCATGGTTGATTGTCTTTCTCTAAGGATAAGACAAAACTCTGAATCAAAGGCAACAAAAAATGTGATCTTTGTCGATGCATCACTTGGTTTAATCTCTGCAGGGATCTTACCAAACATTTTATTAAATCTCTTGATCAAATCTGAGACCGACTCTCCATCCTCCCTCTTCAAATTTCCAAACTCAGAAATGTAGTATAACAGATCTCTTCTTTCTCCCCAATGCTTCAAGAATACCTCATCTAATTGTTCAATGCCAGCGATCGAATTTGCTGGTAGCTATTTGAACCACTTTCGGGCTTGGCCATCCAAACTCTGAACAAAAACTCTAGTCCACACATATTCTTCTGAGATATTGATATTTTTGGCATAAGCATAAAATTCTTCAATATGTTCTTCAACAATATACTCCCCTGCTCCTGTAAATTTTGGCATGTATTTCTGATAGTCACCGGTTGGCATGGAAGACAAGGGATTTGGAAATACAAGTGGGGCATATCTGTTTTCCAAGATTTGTTCCATTCTGTTCAAAGAGGCAGCCATGACAGTATTGGTGATTGATACAGACAAGGAACTTGTAGGAGATGGTAGAGGAGATGAGTTGCCTGAATTAGAATAGAAGGGCTGTCTCACTTCACCTTGAGCAGGGTTTTTAGAAATGGATGAGAAATAAGAGGCTTTATAGAACTGACCAAGCAACAAAGCTAGATTTTCTTCTCCTTTAGAGGACAAATCATGGAGGATATCTTCAAGAACATGCATATTAGTGTGGGTGTATAGAACACCTTTCAAGGTTTTGATGGGTGATGAGTCGAGGGAAGATGAAGAAGAATTTTCTTTCTGTTTGGAGGATTCTGTATTGAATTATTTTGGATGGGATGAAATATCAATCTCAAGAACATAATCAGTAATATTAGAAGAAAATGAAGGTTCCTCTCCCTTCAATGTTTGAGAAAAATTTTCAGTTTCCTGAGAATTATAAATTTCAACAGCAGGGGATTCAATCAGAGGTTTCTCAGAAATAAAATGAGGAGTGTTGATTTGAATACCTGATTCTACTGCCTTGGCGGATCTGGAAGCCTGTATTTGCAAAGATTTACCCTTACTGATGATCTTCTCAGGGTCAGGAACTGGTGTCGTCAGTGGGACTTCTTGGTTCACCATGGTGTGAGCTCTTTTGGGAGCCACTTCATTTCAATGGAGTCGCCAGATAGAAAATGTACAACCGAAAGTGTCTACTTCTTGTCCATCATCAAGAACTAGATCTATGTCGTCTCCCAGAGAAGTTGAGCTTCGATCTCCTCTCCCCGACAACGACGCCAATTTGTTATCACTCCAAGAAACCCTTTGTGGTTGTAGACCAAAGGTGCTTGGTAACTTAGAAATAATGGTTTTTTTTATGTTTGGGACAATGGGGTCTTCAATGATTTGTATGAGAAACAACTCATCACACTTCTAAAGATAATGTGCTCTCAGTAAACAATAACCAGATCTAATAATTGAAAGGAATTATGGAGAATGCTATTCTTGATTACCAATACAAGTGGAAGTAGGGCCTAATACAAGACAACAAAGAAATCCTTTAATTTCAAGCCTATGAGTTCAACAAAGAGGTAACAGTCTTTATGAACTAAAACAAACTGAAAGTAAAGTACAGAGAATGAAAAATCAGCAATTCTGGTATTGCAAACGAAAGGAAACTCCACTTTATTTATGCAAAAAGAGTCTATACAATAGCATGAAAATGTTTCCCTGTTTGAACCCTCGTTTCATATCAAAAATAGGCATTTATAGCATCTTACAAACAATTATACAGATCCTAAAAACATGGATCTATATTTAATAAAGACAACTCAATTCTATCGAAACAACTTGAAAATAAAGTCTTTAACAACTAAACTTAAAAGTCGAACTGTCTTCAATCTCCAAAATCGCCATCTTCATCTTTGAACTCCTGGTATCTGCAATGTGGTGAAAATAGCAGGACACCTGTCTTTGACAGTTGGATTTCCCAACGTTTATGGTCGATTTTTGAGGAAATGGTTTTGCATGTGTTACCAAAATTCTCTTGAATCTCTGATGCTGAACCTTTTGCATACGATCTGATAGCCCATTGATACACTGGAGCCCCTTCAAAACCCTATTGGAATGAACTGTCCTGTCCTTGGCTTCAAAAAATAGTTTTCCAGGTTTCAACAGTGCACTCCTTTAATTTTTCACGGGTTAGCTATTGAAAGCCGTCACTTTCCACAGCTAACGAGTCATAAAATAATAGCTTTGCATTGGGGAAAGTCCCGATTGTGCTCAAAATGAGTTTTCATCTCCAAAATTTTATTTCAAACAAAACTCAGTGTGTCTCTGATTTCTCACCTTGCATATTAACGACGACTTGATTGAGTACCTTCAGATCTGGATGGGTTTTTTGGCTTAGTTTTTGTTTCAACCTCCTTATCTTCCTTTTGAGGCGTTTGGCAAGCCACCACAAGCTGTTGTAGTCTTTGGTGAGTTTTTTCTTCCTCTTCTTCTCTCTAACACTTTCCTTAGCCAATCTTTCAAACGCAACATTGGTCTTGGCAAAGTTATCAGACAACTTCTTATACCTTTCTTTAATCACCCGCTCCAAGACCTCTTGTTGAGCTATGACCTCTTTCAGATGCTTGATTTTCTGAGACTTTTTTGACTTGGAACTTTTCGATGTTTCTCCCTGTTCTGTCTGATTGAAGGTTTCATAGTTCTTTGCATACTTAGCTGACTGCTCAGGACTCTTGGTGATAGGGCATTGATCTTGCTGCTCTGATTTTGAATCTGAATAGGGCAAGTTTAGTATATTGGTTCTTTTCCCTGTACTCTGCTCTGTAGGATGCTCTGTGTTCTGCTCTGTGGTTAGCTCTTTGCTCTGTTCAAATTTTAACTTTCTCTTCAACCTGTGAGGCTTCACTCTAGATATTCTGTCTTCTGGAGGTCCTAGCAGGGTCCTTCTTTTTCTTGAACTGCTTTGAGGAGATGATTGTTTCTTTGAACTCTTCCCCTATTCATTTGCAATCTGGTTCTATGTTTCAAAACCTTCCCAGAATAGGAAATGTTCCTAGCTCCTTCCCTGTTGTTTCAATTCCTCCAGGATAATCAATTTTATGAGGCCGAAGTGACACAGAGTAGTTTTCATGCTCAAAGGTTGAGCTCTAATCTTCTTGCAAACCTTAGTCAAACTTTTATGTAGGAAATAAGGCAAATTAAGAGGGGTCTTGCCTATGAAATGATCCAGGAGTTTGAAGTGATACATCATAAGTTTATCATACCTTCCCTCCGAGGTAATGTACAATTGGATACCTTTGAACAATTCCTGCCATTCTTCATCTAGATAAGAAACTAGCATACCCTTTTTCCATGCCTTGTTCTTGTACCCCTCTTTCAAATAAACTCTGAAATCCAAATCTTTGGGAGCAGTGGTTTTAAACCATCTCTGACCGGTTCTTGGTAAACTTGTAGCTGCGGCAATGACAGCTTCATCCACTCTAATTTCCATGGACCCGACAAGATCTTTGTTCCCATAAAAAGTCTTGGCGAAAGCTTCTGCTGTAGCCTGGTGGCAACCAATTTGCAATCTTTCAACGAACCCAATACACCCTGCGTTTGAAAAATGTCTCTGAACTTCGGGGTGTGTCTGCAAAAAGGACAGGCTATCCAACTCTCTCTTGAGTAGAGCACCACTACGTTTTCTCACCATTCTATAGCTCGAAGATCCCTACAATTTGTAACCCCTGCAATTTCTGGTCGAGCCGAGGTTCTGCGCTGTGGAAAGCACTTCGGGACTCGGCTCTGTTTTAAAACATTTGAAATTTTGATAAGCCTCCGCGAACAGGGTATAATATGGAAACAACAAATTTATTTGATGCTTATTATGCCGATGGTACCTCATCTGTACTTGCACCACTGCATTCGAGCTTGACATCCCCGATGCCATGATTATAGAGCATGAGTTTCTGAGCCAAATTCGCATCACAATCCTACTCTGACGTGCAAAATTGAGTTTCCATCATTACCCACTCTCATCAGCACATGATTTGGATTTTCCTGACATGGGATGATCATATCATCATTGCCTTCAGTCGTGGATATCACACACATGATTCCCACTCTCTTCATCCAACGGCCCGTGGAAAACGCCTCTATCAGCTGTTCATAGTTGCCGCTTTCACCAGCGCGTGACCCTGTGGAAAACCCCCATTCGCTGTTGAAAGTCTTCACTTTCCTCAGCGCGTGACCCTTTGAAAACTGCTTCTTAGCGATGGAAAGTTTGTACTTTCAAAAATGCACCATCTTGTAAAAGCCTCTCCATAGTCGCGGAAAGTATGCACTTTCAACAACGCACGACCTGCGAAACTGATTCTTGCACATTTTGAAATTCACCACTTTCAACAGTGCAAAGGCTTATGAAAAGCGCTTCTTAGCTGCTGAAAGTCGCCACTTTCCACAGCGCACACTCAACTCTTGGACAGACGTTAGCTGTGGAAAGTGATTTATGAAAAATTTGAAAAGAATACTTTATGGGTCAAATTATTTTCTAAGACAAAACCAAAACCTAATTTTTTGCAGCTATAAAAACTCAAAAATAACTTGAGGACACTACCGATAACCATGCTATCCACTACAAAATTTAACCAAAAGTACGGTTTCATTTTGGGAGTTAACAGTGACGATCATTACATGAAATATTGTCCATGACGCACTGAGGTTACTAAGTTCCTCCAAGGGATCGGGAAGCCTCCTACACCTGTCATTTTGTCACAAAATTTCCCTTCTCAGAAAGAGTATCAATTGGTCATTCATGGCCAAGCTTCTCCTTCTACCTCATATTACGTCCTTCTGTGTACTGGTGACTCCAAAGTGAATGAAGTTGCAGTCACAACTCGAGCCAAAGATTACTCTTCATTGAAGAGAAATTTGATGATATACCAACTTCGTTGGTGCAACCTTCTCCCCCAACTTCACCTCCAAATGAACCTCTTCATATTGAACGACTGGGTATCGATACATTTCTTCGCCCTCCTCCCAAGGACATTGTTCGAAATTCTATGTTCAATCCTCAAGCACATGCTACCCAAAACTGCAATATTGTAGAAGATCTTGCACAAGCACCCTCTGCGATGTTATCTCTCGAAGTCCTTCCAATTTTTCCTACTCAACGAAAGGCATTGTTAAAGGACATTGGTGGAATTGATCCTACTAATACTAATTTGATAATCTTCATCTTGGAATATCACATTCCAAGTCTTCCTCCTCTGTTAAGTTTCAGATCCAAGTTTTTGTTGGAAATAAGAATATCTGTAGAACCCTTATTGATGAAGGAGCCTCGACTTGTGTTATGTCCGTTACTTGTTGTAAAGATATTGGCTCTCCTACCTTCACTAAATCACAAAATACACTTAATGCCTTCAATGATATAGGTTTTAAACATTACAGTTTTCTTCCCTCATTGTCTATTACGTTGGAAAGTAAGTCAATCAATGTCGAGGTTGAGGTCTTCGATGTACCTCTTGATTATAACCTTTTACTTGGTTGTATCTGGACTGATTCCATGCACACAATTGTGTCTACCATTTTCCGTGTGTTATGTTTCCCACACCAAGGAAAGGTCATTATTGTCGACCAACTGGCCTTCTTTAATTATAATTCCTATAATAACAATGTTCCCTTTATCTCGAAGACACCTCCTGGTTATGAGAATTTCAGAGTGGGTATTTTGAAAGATTCAACTTTGATGGGTACATTTCCAATCCCACCACCTAATATTCCCCCTCCTTTTTTTTCCTCGATTAACATGATCTCAACCATTGTTCATGAAACCCCTGAGTCATATGGCACATGGGTAGTACCTATATCTGGTGATTACCTTTGTTACGACGACATAATGCCATTAAGTTCGGTCGAATCCGCTTATCAAGATATTCAATCAACAACCCCCTCTCCTCCCTCTCTTTGTGATTCATCTCCTGATTTGTTTAACATGATACTTCCTGCTGATGAGATGATCATGTCATTCATGTCTATGGAAGATACTCCATGGGACGATGGGCATCATCACTCCATTATCTTCCTAGAATGTGATACCATAAAGAGATACCAACGGATTTTGACTCTGTAAACCGTTGTTGTTATTGCTTTCGTTCCTGAGTCAACACACGATGTCTTATACGAAGGGAACTTGAGTAACATTTCACCTACTGTTACTATTGAAATATCGATTAAACTTGGAGTTGTGGAGAATGTACATATCGGGGCCTCATGTTCTACTGATGAGGTCCACATGTATAAATCCATTTTCCAAGGATTATCTGATGTCTTCACCTGGAGTTATGAATAAATGCTAGGTATTGATCCTGATATCATTGTGCATGAGATTAAGACATATCTGGATGCTAAACCCATTTGGTAGAGAATTTTCCCAGCCCATCCACATAAACCTACTACTATCAAGCTTGAGGTTGAAAAACTTCTTAAAGATGACTTTGTCTATCATGTGGCTTTGAATGAATGGGTATCCAATCTTGTTCCGGTAAATAAGAAACAAGGTACGATCCACGTTTGTGTAGATTATAGGGATATAAATAAAGTTTGTCCTAAGGATAATTATCCAACCCCTTTCATTGACTAGATCGTTGAAAACTGTGTTAGGATTGAAAGCTTCTCCTTGATGGATGGTTTCTCTGGTTATAATCAAATTAATAGTTTACCAGTGGATCAACACAAGACTAATTTTATTTTTCTTTGGGGAACCTTTGCCTACCAGAAATTACACTTTGGTCTCAAAAATGTTGGTGCAACCTTTCAACATGCTATGTATTACAATTTCCATGATATTAATCACATTGTACAAACCTGTATAGACGATCTACTAGCGCATTCCATGCATCGTCAATATCACCTGACACATTTACGTTCCATTTTCCTACGCTGTTCTTATTATCGCATACGTCTGAATCCACATAAATGTGTTTTTTTGTGTGGAATCCGACCGACTTCTTGGTTTCATTGTGTCGATACATGGGATTCAGGTAGAACCCTTGAAGGCTGAGGCTATTCTTAATATCTCTCCTCCTTCCACACTACACCAACTCCAAATTTTGCAAGGGAAGGAAAACGTTTTGCATCGATTCATCCCTAATTACGCTGAATTAAAGAAAGGATTCACTTGACTCCTCAAGAAAGGTTACGAATTTGTATGGGACTACACTGCCAACAAAGCTTTCGATGCTTTAAAACTCTCTTTAACCTGTACACCACTATTTTTCCCCCCTGACTATAGCCGATATTATTTCCTGTATTTAGTTGCTTTAGACTCTACCATTGCTATGATCTTAGTGCAAGAGGATGATTCCCACGATGAACATGCGATATATTATTTGAGTCAGAGTCTCACGACTACCGAAACCAAATACCTAAATGTGGATAAATTGGCCTTGGAAGTTGTTCAAGTTTTTCAACGTTTTCATCATTATATCTTATTACATAGAACCACCATCATTTCTGATTGCAACCCCGTGCAACATATCCTTACTCAACAATTGTTGGGGGGAAAGTACTCAAATGGATAGATATTCTACAGGAGTTTGACTTAGAGTTCAAACATGCTAAGTCAAACAAACATTTAGTTTTTTCCAAATTGATATGTCAACTTACCTCTACTGAGACAAAATGTGGCAGAGGATTCCTTACCTGACGAATCCTTCTTTCTGATCAGTTCTGATGATGTGTGGTACGGATATATCATCATCTATATCCAGACTCAAAATTTTTGGCTTGATATTGCTAGTACATATGATCTTTTTATACGATATCGAGCCCATCAATACTGTAAATTTTTTGAACCTGCACAGACTAGATCTAGCTAAACAATAATACACACATTTGCAGAGAGAATTTGAGAAAGAAGAAGGAGAGAAAGAATGGAGTAATTCTCATTAATCATTTTCCACACTCAAAGAGTGAATAATTTACAATAAATATAGGATACATGAGTAACTAATGATCCATAGTGGTGGTATAGGGTGATCTGGATACACACCAACAGTTACGGGAGTAAAATGCCACATAGTCTAGTCTCTCAGGCAATTACGGGAGTGAACTGCCACCTAGTTGAGTTAACTAGTTAACTAGTCTTCAATTAACTGACTAAACAGAGAGTAGTGAGGATTTAACTAATGAAATCAAAGGTAATGTGAAAGTCTGGTGATGATCCCATGGCAAGTGCACATTAGTCGATGATGATCCCAATGTTGCATGGTGACAAAACCAATGCAACATCTAAACTCAACTCAACTAGTCAAACTAAAGTGTCAACTGAAAGAGAATATTCTCCAGGTGGAATATTCTCCCCTAAAATATAGGAGATTGGACAATGATTAATTATGACTAATAAAAAAGGAAAAACCTTATTAAAAATAAAACCTAGGTGTGTGTGAAGTAACTCCAACACCCCCCCTGAACATCACTATGGTGAAAATAAAGAATGGGTTCCGACAAAGAGGCCATGTTAGGTACCCAAAAACAAAATATACACTGAAATAAACGAGGAAAGAGGGAAAACCTCATGGAAA
>ML782913.1:317832-347642 GCA_009831015.1 Picea engelmannii
TGTATAAAAAAGAAAAATGAGAAGGAACAAAAAGCAATTGCTAAGAAACCATGTCCTTCACTCCAAGAAGATATTGCAACTGTGTAAGTTTGTTCTCGTTGAAGATTTTGTTGAATATGTAGATGTATCCATGGATATGATGAAGTATATGAATCATTGATATTTTCACACATATCCACTTTATATTATTGTAATGAATAAGATCCAAATAAATTTTGGATGAAATTTTGAAAACAGTGCAACTGTTTCTAGAAAAACGCTGAAATTTTGTTGATTTTAAAATAATCATAACTTCACTTCCCAAACTCCATTTCGGATGATTTTTTTTTGAAATTGGATATTTTCCCAAGAGGAATTCAAATATCCAATTTGTTTCTGCAAATTTGGCTCGGAAAATATCAAAATGGAGTCTGATGTGCATGGATCTCTTTTTGTCTCCTGAGATGCATGCATTGCGCATGGAAAAGTTTCTGCATGTGACTCCTGAGATACATGCCATATATATTCCACATGAATTTTAGAAAACAAATCTGAAATGGAGTAGACATCATATTCAATTATTGGAATACAAATTTCTGCAAATACTAGTGTAGAAGACTCTTCAAAATAAGAGGCTTGATCTTCTGACAGTTTATCTTCTGGCTCTATCTTTCCAATATCCTACATACAATCTTCACAAACTTCTTTATTCCCAGATAGAACCTCCAATATGGTCCATAATTCATTTTGAGTGAATTCTTGTGTGACATCACATACTTGGTGGAGAATTTTTGGAGAAATAGACAAGCAGATAAATCCTATGGCCATATCTTGTCTATTGAAAAAGTCATTTTTCTCATCGACATAATCAATCTCTACTTCCATTGTCATGGTTATTTGGTATAATCCTCTACTTTTTAGAAAAATTAGAATCTTTGTCTTCCACTCCAAATAGTTGTGAGGCGTGAGAAGTATTATCGGTGAGTAAAACATAAATTCCATATTTTCTGCGTTGTTCAATTTTTAGTACCTGCAAAAATAATTTGGTGTGGATTTTTCTTAGCAATCCATCGGTTCTGATACCATGTAAATGTGTTGAAACTGCATAGAATAGATCTATCTAAACAATAATAAACACATTTTTAGAGAGAATTTGAGAAAGAATAAGAAGGAGAGAAAGAATGGAAGAATTCTCATTAACCATTTTCGACACTCAAAGAGTGAATAATTTACAATAGATATATGATACATGAGTAACTAATGATCCATAGTGGTGGTCTAGAGTGATTTGGACACACACTAGTAGTTACGAGAGTAAAATTCCACCTAGTCTAGTCCCTCGGGCATTTACAGGAGTAAACTTCCACCTAGCTGAGTTAACTAGTCAACTAGTCTTCAGGTAATTGACTGAACAGAGAGTCATGAGGAGTTAAATCAGGAAATCAAAGGTAATATTCTAGTCTGGTGATGATCCCAAGGAAAGTGCACATTATCCGGTGATGATCCCAATGTTGCATGGTGACAAAACCAATGCAGCATCTAAACTCAACTCAACTACTCAAACTAAAGTCTCAACTGAAAGAGAATATTCTCCAGGTGGAATATTCTCCCATAAAATAAAGGAGACTGGACATTGACTAATTATGACTAATAAACAAGGAAAAACCTTAGGAAAAATAAATCCTAGGTGTGTGTGAAGTAACTCCAACAAATGCATCATCCTTGGTGATACCCTTTACCGTCGCAGTATTGATTCCATTTTTCGACAATGTCTCACTTACGATGAAGCTGAGAAATATTTGAATGACTGTCACTCTCGAGCGTATGGAGGTCATATGTCTGGGTATTCCACTGACCAAAATATATTACAAGTGGGTTATTTATGGCATTGATTGTTTAAGGATTGCATTATTTGTAACAACCCTAGTTGAATAAATGTTTAAAGTTTATTAAGTAAAAAATTATTTAGGGGATTAATTGTCTTAACAAGGTATTAATTAAACAAAGATTGATCTAAAGATATTAATTAAGTAGTTATTAATCAATTAAAGCTTATAATTTTGATTAATTAACTACCTATTACATTTAATAACATGAGTATTAAATTTAATAGATTAATAAGTTATATTATTTAAATTAAAATCTTACGTACACAGAAAGGGATAACATATTAATCATGAGAGGATAAAATATTAAAGGAAATGATAAGGGGAATTAACGAGGGGTAGGTAAGGAAGTAAATGCATGAGGCGGTGAAGGAGGAATATGGAGGGGAAGGAGGTTTACGGGAGGTCATTCTATGGGAGATTGGGGATTGATTTTGGGGGCTCTTGGGTTTGCATAGAGGAGTGGAGTTTTGGAGTGGGATTGTATCAGTACAGGGACCGGGGTTGCTGGAGGTTTTGGGCACGGGGGCTAGGATATCCATATGATATCCTGGAGCTAGGAAGTTACCTAGTTGGCAGGGTGGAACTAGGTTTTGGGCAATGTTTACAAAGTGCAACAGCGGTCAAGAAGGCAAGCGGACAAACGGAGGGTTATTAGCATCAGACCCAGGTATTTAAAATTTTGTAATTGTTTTTATTATGTTAGAAAATTTTAATATTCATTGTTAAATCTATATGCGAATATGCTCAATTAAAGGAATTTGATAAATTTTACTATTTTTCTCAATATAGAAGAAATTTGTGAATTTTCTGAAATCAATATTGTTACAATTATGTAATTATTTGATGTTAAATCTATTCGGCCCCTACACATGGTATCAGAGCCCTGGTTCAAAATCTCGAACCAAGGGCCTACCTACCCACCCATAAATTTAAATAAATACTCCTATTAGTTATAGTAAATACCTAAATAAATGTATTTAGGGTAAATATAAATTTGGGCCTTAAGGGCCAAATTCCCAGCTCCAACTCCAGCTCCACCTAACCTGCAAACCAAATGTATTATTATTGTGATTATATATAAAAAAATCTAAATATATATGAATGAAATACATATTGAAAATGAAAAAAAAAATGAATTTACTAAAGTAAAACAAGCAACTAGGGTTGTTACATGCCCTGCATGCAATGCTTCTATAATGTGGTTAACATTAATGAGTAACTTGTAACCCAGGAAAGTAATAAAATAAGATTTTTTTTTGAAAAAAAAAAACATAAAAAAAAAATCCATAAAATTGAAGGAATATAAGTTTAGACTTGCAAGAGACATAGATGATTTTAGGGGCTAAATTTCGCTCATGGGCTAATTTTCCATGGTTTTTCCAAAAACGAGATTCGCTATTTTAAAAATGATTCACCCAAATTCTGTAGGATAAAATTATTTTACCTTAAAAATCGCCAAAATTTTATAAAAACTATATAAAATCCTTAGAAATTTGAATATTTTTACAAAGATATCGCCAAACATTTATAGTTGGCATATAAAGGATTAATAAGATTCGCCAAGGTTTCTACATTTTAAAATAAATTTTCATCCTTAAAATCATCCTTGGCAAGAGAAAACTCCTCAACCTTAATAATTTGGAAAAGATAGAAAACAATGTTTGTTGGTGTTGTAAAATTTAGCGTTAACAAAAATTTAGTCAGGTCTCAACTTAGGGAAGCTCTAAATTTAAAGAAAAACAGAAAGAAATGTTCTAATAGTATACGGTGTAAAATTTGGCATTACCAAAAGTTTAGTCAGGTCTCAACTTAGGGAAGCTCTAAATTTAAAGAAAAACAAAAAAAATGGAAAAATGATAAAAACCTGAAAAATTAAAAATCCCAACCTTAATAACTGGGTTAAAAGAAATGAGAATTCTGAAATACTCGCAACACTGAAATTAAAACCATTCACATTTTGCATTTCATTTCATCCTCTGCTATAAAATATCACAAAAGTTATATAGTTTCACTGAGTTAGCCGAGCCAAACCTGATGGATCTCGCCTAGCTGAGAGACCAATCGATCTGAGTAGTAGGACCTGGAGGCAGTGGGCCAGAGGACGGTTGCTTGGAGTTGCTGTAGCGCAGAAGAGCCACTCCATATAACAAAGGATTTGTGGAGCGCATGGATGCAACTATGTAGTAGTCTTTGGGAGCCTGATCTGCAGTTATGAGCATCGAACAAGACTGACCCACATGGAGATACAGGGAGTCATAGATGTTCTGAACTGTGTTGGATCCTTCAACTTCCACCAGCTTCATCTTGTGGCCCTAGATCTTGAAGTTTAACGATGTTGACAGTCCCACATTCGAAATTCGGAGCCTGTAAGCTCTCCCTGGGTCGACCTTGAATGTAGAAAGCCCCTTGTCCCGCCCGTTTATGTGAATGTCGTCAGGCATGCCGAGATCTCTTCCACTGTCAACCCATCTTCGAAGAACCGCATGATTAGTCTTGTACCAGTCTCCATTCAAAGCGGTGTATTCCCCAGTAGGAGTGGGGTACAGAATGGAGATTACGAACCTACTAACAATGGACAAACCTTCGAATCCCCCCCAGCAGCCTTGTGCAGCAATGTGGAAGGAAAATATAAGTAGGTACTGATCTGATCCTTGGCTTGAAATTTGTAAGTGAAGTTTCTACGGGGAGGTATTGGACAACTGGTTCCCAACACTCCATCTTGCCACGAATTTCTTCGTTGTTGGATTCCATTCCATGAAAGAAAAAAGGGCTCATTCAGATTGTTAAAAACATTGATAATAACATTATCGTTCGTCACAACATTGAGTTGGGGTCCGGGAAAGTGGCCATTGATCAAGATCCCCTGCTGAGGGACACCCATAGGATAAATAGTCCCATATGTGACAGTCCATGTGAAGTACTTGTAAGCATCCTCGGTTCGAACCCCAACAACAATAATCCACACCACACAGATCACTGCCAGTATCCTCTGTGAGAAGCCCAGTATCCTTGCCATTGTTCTGAGCATCCTCGCCATGGCGGGCGAGATTCTTGGAACCTCTGAACAGAGCAAAGGCAAGACCTGTGGTGAAGAAAGAATGATGCGAGGAAGGTCTCGGTGGATGAGAAGGAGGCACCAGAGGAAGGACGCGTAGGGTTCGAAGAGCTGGCAGGTGTAGGGTTTTAGGGTTAGGTATGAAGAGCAAGCGTGAAGGAGGGGGGGGAACACTGGCCTCATGCGAGGATCCACTGTCCGACTCTAAGTTTTTTTTTTATTATTTTTCTTAATTTAGTTTAGTCATAATGTAAAGGTTTTATTTTAATTATTTATTTATTTATTTATTATGTTATTTTTATAATTTTAGTTTATGGTTATTTATTATTTAAAAATATATAAATATAAATATATATATTTATAATGAACAATTACTATAGTAGGTAAATTAAATAAATCTGGTTTATTTTGAATTAGGGATTTTTAAAATTTAAATTAATTAATTTAAACTAATGATATAAAAAAAAATATTACAAAGAAAATATATATTACAAAAAAAAGGGGGGGTGATATGGAGTCTATGGGTTTTGAACCCATGACCACCACCCACTACCTAAGCCTTAAGGAACAACCAAACACCAACGCACCATGTATGTGCCTTTGAAAAAAAAAACAATAATAATGATATAATATACACAGCAAATTAAAACTAAGCATATTAATTAATTAAAAGTAATTAGGATTAATTAATTAAATTAAAATGTTTTGGGGTCCATGGGTTTTGAACCCAAGAACCCCACCAAGCGAAGTGTCTTAAGAAGAACACTAACGCCGAAAGGTACATAGTGTTGGTGAATGCCGAAACGTTACTGGCAGTTGTGGATAAGTATTTAGATGCCGCGGTTTAATCATATTTAATCATTTAAACATGGTAATTATATATCCTTACAGCAATTTTTTTTTAATGTGATTAGGTAAATGTTAAAAAGTAAACATGTTAATGGATGCCTTGATAAATGCAAGAAATTTATGAACAATAAATCTGACCCATTGATTTTGGAGGACGACTAAGGATATGCCAGCATCTTCAATGCATAGCCATCCGATAAGGGTTTAAGGTTAAATAAGATTAAAAGATCATTAATTGTGCCCATTGTCAATAGGTGTATGCCTTTCGGCGTAAATTAATAAACATAAGGTCGGAAGTCACTTTAAACAAGTTGTAAGCGAAAATTTAAAAGGGCTTAGACTAGGACAAGCATGAAGGAGTTGACATATGCACTAGGAGAGTAAGCATAGGAAGTGGCGAGTAAGGTGCAAGGCTAGAATAGCTACAGGGAAAGGGAACCAATATTTATTTTTGTAGGGGTGAAGAAATCAATCTTAGACACTTAATCCTAACCCTAACCTAGCCAATCCCCTAATGGAGTAATGTTTGTTTACAGACAAGTAAAGAAAACTTACGCCTAACCCTGTTTCTAGTTTGAGTAGCACCAATTTGAAACATCCTTGAACTCACCCTGACAACTTGGTTGATGCAGGTTAAAGCATACAATATGGTCAGGACTCGAAGGAGTCGAGGCAGGGGAGCATCGTCGCAAGCACCGCCAACACCGCCAGCGCCACCACCACCATCACCGAACTAGCCCTCATACTGCGCTCGTTGGAAGCCATTAACGAAACTTTAAAGGGGCGACAACTAGCAGGGATTGAAGTGGAACCCCCACCGTCTGGAATAGGTAATCCAGAAGCATCAAGGGATTCAGGGGGAGGACCTCCACCTGAAGACATCACGCGAGAATTGTAGAAGATCAAACTTCTGGAGTTTGTCGGGGCTCACGCCAGTGAACGCGCAAAAGCATGGTTGGAAGGCATGACAAGGTGTTTTGCCTTAAGGGACTATGCGTCCAACTCAAAGGCAAAGATTGCCATTTTTCAGTTAAGAGGCAATGCCTTGAACTGGTGGGGCAACCTAGAAAGACAACTACACCTTACCCCAGACACAGTATCTTGGGAACTTTTCAAGGAGAGGTTTCGAAGGAAATATCTACCAACGTACTACGAGGAACAACAGGTAGGGGCATTTCATGCTTTAGTACAGGGAAACAGAACTATAGAAGAATATGAGATCATATTTATGGAACTAGTCAAATATGTTTCGTATATGGACAGTGACCAACGACAGGTAGAGAGCTTCGTCTATGGATTGAACCCTAAGATAAGAGCTATGGTGCGGATGTGGAAATCGTCTTCTGTAGCATAAGCGGTGGAAAATGCGCGTTATGCGGAGGAACACATGAACTTAACCGGGGGTACAAGACTGGCATTTCTGCATCATCCTGGATTCGTAGGGAAGGCCCCGAGGACATTTCCTAGAGGAGGGGGCTCAAGGACACCACCATATGGTAACAGAGTCGTGCCAAGTACAGTAGCTGCAGGGATTTCAATGGCAGCGAGTGCAACATCTCGTTCATCGCCAACAGTGCATACAGGTCCACGACCATCTCAGGGAACAACGAGTAGGGGCAGGGGTTCCAGGGGAAGGAACTCATTTCAGAGACAGTCACATAACCGTGCATAGATTCAATATCGTGTTACCTATTGGGGGTGCGGAGTACCCCATTACCAAAATGACTACCCAGAGTTACAATCAGGGTTAGTGCATAGAGAAGGAAAGGCACCGATGGGGAGAGCAAGTAGTAGCCACCAGATTTACGCAGCGGTTAATAATCGCCAGGCTGAACATCAATCCATGGTGGTGGATTCATCAGGTACGCTAAATCTTATCAATGTCAAGATTTTGTTTGATTCTGGTGCGATAGATAGTTTCATTTCACCATCTGCATTAGAAAAGAGTGGGTTGGTAGCCTACGAGCATGATGACTTTAAACAAGTCGAGATGGCTTCGGGGGAAAAACAAGAAGTAGGACCTAGTGTCGATAATTGTATAGTAGACATGGGAGTGTGTATTACCAGGTTAAAGGTATACGTCACTGCTCTTGGGGCGTATGACCTAATCATTGGAATGGATTGGTTAGCAACTCATCGAGCTTTGGTAGATTGTTTCGCAAAGAGGGTGCTTTGTGTCGACGATGAAGGAAGACCAGTGGAGATCCAGGGTGTATAGAGAAAAGTGTCGTTATGCTTTATATCAACTATGAAGGTTAAGCGATGCTTGAGACAAGGGTGTCAATTGTATGTAGTGGAAGCAGTGAATGAAAGGAAGGGACCCTCATTGGATCAGTGCCCGGTATTGTCATAATTTCAGGATGTTTTTCCGAACGATTTACGAGGGTTACCTCCTGAGAGGGAGCTTGATTTTACCATTGAGCTAAAACCTGGTGCAGAACCAATTTCAAAAAATCTGTATTGGATGATAGCGCCAGAACTTTGTGAATTGGAAATGCAGTTGAAAGAGTTACTGGACTTAGGGCTAATAAGGCCCAGTGTCTCACCTTGGGGTGCACCGGTAATTTTTGTAAAGAAGAAGGATGGATCCTTACGACTGTGTATAGACTACAGGGACTTGAACCGTGCTAAAGTGAAAAATAGGTACCTGATGCCGCGAATAGATGACCTCTTCGATCAGATGAAAGGAGCAGTGGTATTCTCAAAGATCGATTTGCGATCAGGGTATCATCAGTTAAGGATTAAGGAAGGTGATATCCCAAAAACTGCCTTCCGAACTCGGTTTGGACATTACGAGTTTGTAGTAGTACCTTTCAGATTGACCAATGCGCCTGCAGTATTCATGAGCCTCATGAACGACGTATTTTGGAAGTACTTAGACCGTTTTGTACAAGTCTTTTTAGATGACATCCTCATCTATTCCAAGAATGAAAAAGAACACGAGGAACACTTGCGAATAGTGTTGTCCTGCCTTAGAGAGAACAAATTGTATGGGAAGTTGTCAAAGTGTTCCTTCTTCCAGAAAGAGATCCACTATTTAGGTCATATCATTTCCAACGAAGGAATCTCTGTGGACCCAGAAAAGGTAAAGGCCATTATGGAATGGCCAGTGCCGAAAAATTCCCATGAGGTGAGAAGCTTCATGGGGCTAGTAGGTTATTACCAGAGATTTGTGGAAGGATTCTCCAAAATAGCGAAACCCATCACCACCTTGCAGCGTAAGGGGGTTAGGTATGAATGGACAAAAGAGTGTGATAGTGCGTTCATTGAGCTTAAGAGGTAACTAACTAGTGCGCCAATTCTACGAGTGTCGAATATGGAAAAGGATTTCACAGTCTACACGGATGCCTTGAAGCAAGGGTTGGGAGCCGTGCTAATGCAGGATGGAGGAGTGATAGCTTATGCATCAAGGAAGTTGAAGAAACATGAGGAGCTATACGCGACTCATGATTTAGAGTTGGAAGTTGTAATGCTAGCTCTGAAAATTTGGAGGCACTATCTTGTGGGGCGAAACTTTGAGCTCAAAATGGACCATCAAATTTTAAAACATCTCTTCACTCAAAGAGATCTGAATGCCAGGAAAAGGTGATGGAGTGAGTTTATGAGTGAGTACGATTTTGGTATTTCGTACATCAAGGGAAAGGAAAATGTGGTCGCAGATGCCTTGAGTAGGAGACCACGTATCTTCTCCTTGGTAACCTTAAAGGTCAAACTGAGAGAACATGTGTTGACACAACTCCAAGGAGACAGTTGGTATTTAAAGGTTACATCAAACCTCCAGAGTGGGAGGCAGTTAGATCCAAAGTATGAAGGATATAGTCTAGAAACAGACGGACTATTAAGATATCGAGGAAGGGTGTACATCCCTGAGAATGGGGATATTCAAAGCATCATACTGAAGGAATCCCATAGAGCACTTTATTGTGCGCATCTAGGTGTGAAGAAGATGTACGTAGATATGAGGAAGCTCTTCTTTTGGGTAGGCATGAAGCGCGATGTAGTCCATTTCGTCACCAAATTCCTAGAGTGTCAACAAGTGAAAGCCGACCACCATCACCCGACAGGCCTCCTACAACCACATTATGTTCCTATGTCCAAATGGGAAGTCATCTCTATGGATTTTGTTGTGGGGTTGACGCTCACATCTCGTAGACACAATGCCATTCTTGTGATAGTGGATAAGTTAACCAAGAGTTCTCATTTTATTCCGGTTAGAGACACTTACGATGTCACTGATGTGGCATGCGTGTTTGTAAGTGAGGTTATCTGTTTGCACGGGATACCTAAAAAGATTATTTCAGATAGGGACTCCAGATTCACTTCTAGGTTTTGGACAAGTTTACAGTCAACGTTGGGGACTCAATTGAACTTAAGCAGAGCTTATCATCCTGAAACAGACGGGCAGACTGAGAGAGTAAATCAAGTCATGGAAGACATGCTTAGGATGTATGTAATGAATAATCAAACCCAGTGGGAGAAGTACCTACCTTTAGTAGAGTTTGCCTACAATAACAGTTATCATAGTTCCATTGGAATGCCACCCTACGAAGATTTGTTTGGGAGGCCATGCAGAACGCCATTGAGTTGGGATAGACTAGAAGACTGACTAACAGTTGGGCCAGAATTGATTCAAGAAATGGAGGAACAGGTGATTCAGATTAGGCAGAGATTAAAGGAAGCACAGGATAGGCAGAAATGCTATGCAGATGCACACAGGACCGACCGAAGCTATGAAGTGAGAGACCAGGTTTTCATTCGTATCAGGACTAATAAGAGTACCATACGGTTCGGGAAGGGGACAAAGTTGTCACCTCAGTTTATAGGACCATTCAGGATCCAAGAGAAAATTGGACCCATTGCCTATAGTCTCGTACTGCCACCCCACTTGCATAAAACTCATAATGTATTTCATGTATCTGTTTTATGTCATTATGTTGCTGATGAATCACATAAACTAAATTGGAAGGAATTGCAGGTATCAGATGTGGGAACCCTCACAGTAGAACCGTTACGCATATTGGACCGTAGAGTCCGACAACTAAGGAACCGTCTAGTAGACCAAGTTAAGGTCCAATGGGACAAGTATAGTCCAGGATCTGCTACTTGGAAAGATGATGAGACCTTACAATGAGACTATCCCTCACTTTTTTGACCACCTCAAGAACATGTTTCTCGAAGGTTGGGTGTATGTAACACCACCTTTTGACTTAGACAGCCAGGATTACCTGAGGCCTATATACTTTATTTTCTAAGTCACAGTGAAACTATTAAGTGATACACTTAAACTTTAAAATTATGAACTTTTATGAATGTTTAAATGTTATTTGATGATGATGTATATGATGCGATCTACTACATGCATGTAAATTTTATGAATGTTTAAATGTTATTGATGATGATGTATATGATGCAACACATTGTGAGAATGAAGAATTTTATGAATGTTTAAAATACTATTAGAATGATGTTGGATATGATGCAATCTATTTGGGTAAATGATAATCTTATGAATGGGTGTCAAAAATTGAATTATGGGATATTATGAGATCTATTTCTAAGTGGAAAACTTTGATGTTAATTTATCGGTACAAGGATACCAAATTGAAATGATGCTAGTATGCAATTACATCATGATAATGCATAGAAATGTATGAGTTTGTGTTACAGACTAATCTGCATGTTATGGGCTATGAAATAGCCAAGGGATAATGATGATGAAAGTGGATATCAGGACCACTAACCGAGAAACATTATGGTGATGACACTGCCCAAAACCGAATAAACGATGACAAAACCTCTAGCAACACGGTGCCACTGTATATTTCATTGTAGGGTGTGGACCCTAGTCCTGTTAGGAGGGGTGGAGGCATTTCCCACCGTGTATCCTCCAAAACCTGAAGTCATGGGAGGACGGTGTTAGTTCACGCTCCCCAAGATGTGTGATGATGACTGTCAGATGCCTGCTAGGGAAGCTTGGTTGAGATAGCGTCACTTCCGCTTACGGGTTCTATTTGGATTTAGGTCAATATAGTTGATGCTCCAAGATAGTCTAGCAGAGGAAGGATAGGAATGGAGATGGAAGTAGGTTAGGGAGGAAGGATGAGTAGTGATAGTTGAGACGGTATGGAGATCTATCTTGTAGTGGAATTTAATGTTTTCCCTTCAAAAAAAAAGAAAAAAAAAAAAGGAGAAATGTGTATATATGAATATTCATTATTACGTAACTAAACCACAGTTGATTAAAATAAAATTGTTGAACTAGATAATTGTAATTAAAGAATTTCTCAAACGATTTATTGGTTGTTGTCTTTTATAAAAGACTAGTCTTTCTAACTGGATTGGATGCATACATAAATTACTAAAGGATGACAGTTTTGATTATTAGTACATGCACGAGATTTGCATGTACTAGATACACATGCATTTCTTGTACATATACACTAGTATGTATGAGCTTTCTTGACTTACTTACTGATAATGTTGGTTACTTGTTATGAATGTGTGAACCATGTTTCTTTTCCTTGTACCATAAGATACCTTAACTTCGGGACGAAGTTTCCTAAAGGGTGGGTGTATGTAACAACCCTAGTTGAATAAATGTTTAAGGTTTATTAAGTAAAAATTTATTTAGGGGATTAATTGTCTTAACAAGGTATTAATTAAACAAAGATTGATCTAAAGATATTAATTAAGTAGTTATTAATTAATTAAAGGTTATAATTTTGATTAATTAATTAATTAATTAACTACCTATTACATTTAATAACATGAGTATTAAATTTAATAGATTAATAAGTTATATTATTTAAATTAAAAGGTTACATACACAGAAAGGGATAACATATTAATCATGAGAGGATAAAATATTAAAGGAAAGGATAAGGGGCATTAACGAGGGGTAGGTAAGGAAGTAAATGCATGAGGCGGTGAAGGAGGAATATGGAGGGGAAGGAGGTTTACGGGAGGTCATTCTATGGGAGATTGGGGATTGATTTTTGGGGCTCTTGGATTTGCAGAGAGGAGTGGATTTTTGGAGTGGGATTGTATTAGTACAGGCACCAAGGTTGTTGGAGGTTTTGGGCACGGGGGCCAGGATATCCATATGATATCCTGGAGCTAGGAAGTTACCTAGTTGGCAGGGTGGAACTAGGTTTTGGGCAGTGTTTACAAAGTGCAACAACAGTTAAGAAGGCAAGCGGACAAAC
The DNA here is from genome assembly GCA_009831015.1 of Picea engelmannii. NCBI lineage: Eukaryota > Viridiplantae > Streptophyta > Pinopsida > Pinales > Pinaceae > Picea > Picea engelmannii. The sequence continues at coordinate 330,810 of ML782913.1, forward strand.
AGAGGGTTATTAGCATCAGACCCAGGTATTTAAAATTTTGTAATTTTTTTTATTATGTTAGAAAATTTTAATATTCGTTGTTAAATCTATATGTGAATATGCTCAATTAAAGGAATTTGATAAATTTTACTATTTTGCTCAATATAGAAGAAATTTGTGAATTTTCTAAAATCAATACTTTTACAATTATGTAATTATTTGATGTTAAATCTATTCGGCCCCTACATTATTTCCTTCTAGAAATGCCATGCTTGTCAAACTTATAATCATAAGATCAAATCTCACCCTGCTCCTCTTCACCCTGTAGTTTATGTTGGTCCATTCTCTAAATGGGGCATTAACTTAATGACATGTAACCCTCACTCGGTCGGGGGGCATGGATACATTATTGTAGCTGTGGATTATTTCACTAAATGGGACGAGGCGATGCCTACATTCGATAACACTGGGAAAATTGCAACATTGTTCACATTCAATCATATCATTACTAGATTTGGTGTCCCCCAAGCCATCGTTACTAATCATGGTAGTCATTTTCAAAATTGTATGATGTCTAAACTTACTGAGAATTTGGGTCTTCTCCATGAAAACTTAACCCCATATTATCCATAGGCCAATGGCCAGATTGAAGCGATCAGCAACGTTCTCATTACTATGCTTCGATGGATGATAGGAATTTATAAGACAAATTAACACACAATGTTATTATCAATATTATGGGCCTATTGAACATCCATTAAGTCTTCCACGAGATTTACACCTTTCCAATTAGTTTATGGTATCAAATCTATTTTTTCAATTGAATGTGAGATACCATCTTTGAAACTAGTCATTGAACTTCTCCCTAACACCTCTACTGAAGAGGAACGTCTTTTGTATTTGATGCAATTAGACAAAACCTGTCACGATGTCGCCTTATTTATTGAAACTAAGAAGAAACATGTTAAATCCCAATATGACAAGCATGTCAAGCCACATGTTTTTTCTGAAGGTGATGTAGTTATTCTTTACGAGCAAGATCGTGATTTACTAGGGGCCGGTAAATTTGAGCCCATGTGGTAGGGTCCTTATATTGTCAAAGGAGTGTTGGAGAAGGGAGCTTATGAGTTGGTTGATTATGATGGAATCCCTTTGAGTGAACCTAGAAATGGGATTTACTTAAAGAAGTACTATGCTTAAGTCATATTTTCATGAATGCTTGTATTTTAGTGTATAATACTATTATGTGTTTTTTCGTTGTTTGGTTTCGAACTTTAGTTGATTACCTTGTGTTGTTATTTTTTTTTCAGATGTCGGTGTCTTCACTACCCTACCTTGGCTTCGCCGATGGCATTATTCGCAGTACTCAAAACTTAGTGTCTGTTGCTTAGGCAATTTATGCACCTATGGATAAATTTATTAGTCTACATAGTGTTTGCCTTAGTCATGCAACTAACAATATCGTGGAATATAGTGCAGTCGTCGAATTATTCACTGACATTTTTTCACTTGGAATCCATCATCTTGTTGTATGACTAGATTCACAGTTAGTGGTCCTATAGTTGAGTAATGTGTATTCTATCTGAAGTCCTATGTTGTTAAGGGTATATTTACAAATTCACCTCTTGGAACGTCATTTTGATTATATTGAATATCAACACATTCCTAGATGTCTAAATACATTAACATATGCATTGGCCAATTATGTATTAGACAGACATTTGAGATATTTATAAAACCCAATCACACTTTATATATACAACAAGTAAGCCGGTAGAAGCCTCATATATATAATGATCAAAATTTACAAAAAAGGTTTTTTGTCCGAAGACCAAAATATAAAAAAAATGAAGAACATGGTTTCATATTCAATAGAGCATCAAGGATGTTGGTCGCTATAACATGCGACTAGTCGTGCTACTTTACAGAGAAGTAGACCAATGGAAGTAGACACGCCCACTGTGTGGTGTTGATAATGCCTTAAGACATCATCTATAGAGGCATTTGAGATGTTCATTGTGAGTCCCTCCAGATTTTGTTTTATGGTCTCGAAGTCAGCAACAACTACTCCTTCTATGACACCTCTCTCCCCTTGCCTCTAGATAGGGGATGAACCTAGAGGAAAATAAGTTCCCATGTTTGCATCATCAAAGAGCATTTGATTAGTCATCAAATAAACAAACATAAAAAAAAACATTTTATATCATTAAAAATAACAAAAACATGACATAAACAAAAATTTCTTCTTACCTATGTCCCCCCATTGGGAACCTTCAGGAAGAGATAAGTCTGGATCTCCTTGGAAGTCTCGCCCAGCGTATGCATACTTGTCAACAAGGAGAATTTCAGTTCTCAACCAGTCGAAGAAGACATTGTTATATCTAACGATGGGACCACATGCATTCCATGCCATGAGGTCGACCCACCTCTTCATTCTCATATCCTATGGGGTAGGTATACCCCACTCTACCTGCAAGTGCAAAACTGAGACCCTCTCTAGGAAGAAGGATACCAAAATCGACCTGTATTTGAACTGTTTCAAACCACCACTCCTGCACTTGGTCAGTTGTTTTTTCATAATTTTGAGAACCCCTTCGCATCAGTTGAAGACTCAGGGCTCCATACACTCCAGGGCATACTGAAAATAGCTCTAAAGAGCCATATGGGGAGCTTCGCTCCCTGCCATGTGTGTGATGGTATAGAGGATGGTCCATAGAGGCAAGTCTCAAACATCTCTAATAGCGACTTTAACACTATGTTTCTAGGTACCCGACACACAATGTTCACTAACGTAGTGGTTCATAGGCTCACCGTTGCCTCTGCTACCTGTATGTGTTACTCGGGATCCCCGACAATACAGTCTTGTTAAGAATTAGATATCCTCGATATATATGGTAATAGTTTGAGAAGCCACATGAAATTTCTTCTCGTTCACATCCCACATGTGAACTAGGTAGTTAAGCAGTCTTAGCTGAGCCCTCATACCCTATATCTTTAATAATTTCAACAATCCACACTGCTGGAGGGCCATCACCATTCCCGGGTCATTCCTGACAAAGTAGTCTTCCTCCTCATTCTCTCTTTCATGCCATTCCAACATTTTTACCATGGAATACCTGCCAAGGAACAATAAAATGAGATTAACATCATATTTTTTCTTCCTGGTGAATTTTTATTGGCAAATTCATCTTTAAAAACTTTTGGGGTTGTCCATGTCATAGGTCTAGGCATTTTCACAGTGCGGCTTCATCACAAGATATATATAGAGCCACTTGCGGCGATCCTAGATCTTCTTAGGACCCGATATGGGGTGCCTGCGATGACCTTCGTGCATGGTTACCCCAAAAACATTAACCCAAATGTCTATTTTTAACCAATGAAAAGAAAATTTTAATCCATGGAAAGACAAAAGAAATAAAGATTACCTTTTTTGTGGATACGATTCGTCGAATGATTAGTTGTGCCCTATGCAATCCAAAGTTGAAAATCAAGATAAAAAAGGGGGTTTGGAGCAAGGTTTGGGTGAAATGACAAATGAAATAGTGAAATGTCGTTTTTACCCATTTTTATTGATTTTTCACTTTTTTCATTTGTATTTTTTATCATTTTGTATATTTCATCTAAACCTTAAAGTCCCGAGAACTTTACAAGTGGTTTACTTTTTCAGATAAAAATTCTAGGAGTGAAACATTGAAACAAGGATCCTCTATTTGGCCTATTTTTATAGATTTGTCACGTGTACAGATCCTTTTAAGTTTTTTCAGGAAAAAATCTGAGCTTAGTCTTTGCTTGTTATCATGCTCTTAAATCAATGAGAAAGTAGCCACGTATACTTTTATCACTTTTTCAGACTCGTAAAGGTTATATGGAAAAATAACCCCCTGGAGTTCCCTTTAAGCTCTTTTGAGAATCTCTAAACATGAAAATATTATCGACCAAACTTGTTCTTTTAATGCTCGTAAAAGTATTTGAAGAAAACATTTGATGAGAGTTAGGTTATCACTTTTTTGGTCTCATCATATTAATTTAAGAAAAAGGAACTTATGGAGTTTTATTTAAGTGCTTTTCAGACTCTCTAAAATTGAAAAACCCTTGAGTTTTCTCTCTTTGGACTCATTAAACAAACATCAAAAAACCCATATGGTACCAAAACACTCCTTCTTAGGTTTTGTTAAATATACTCTGAGGGATTCATCTGAAGGATGACCTTAGATCAACAAGCATATGCTATCCTCCTCAAGATTGCGTAAAAATAAAGAGGTACTCGCCAGAAATGGTGGGGAAAAAATTGGGAAAGAAATGTGTCTCTGTATTTTTGTTAATGACAGTAATAGTCGCTCTTGAACATGACACCCCCCTTCATCATCGAATTTAGGTTGGGAAATCCATTTGTCTCTCATTTGACCATCCACAAATTCATATGTTGGGTCCTCCTTGAGTCAATGCTTCCAAGACCATTGTCATGTCATATGTTCAAGAGACATCCAACCAAAACAAGCCTTCTATCGAGTCAACCATCTACAGTTATAAATTTTCTACCATGTTGGCCTTCCGTATGTCAGTTTCGAATCACTTCATACTCTGATTTACCTAAAATATATTACTTACTTTGTGTCATTGATGGGCGATACATTAAGGCCCTACTGTGATGATTCTTTTCCTGTTGACTTCAACTCATTATCTAGGAACAAGAATTAGAAATCATTCAATACCTTACAGTCTACATGCCTCAATGAAAGGTCTCTTCACTTCCAACAGTGGGTTTACATCATTGACCTTTGATTGGAATATTCCATCGAGTGTTCGACTTCAAATAATTTATTCACATTCATTGGATTGAACTAGGTTACCTTGGGATTCATTGACATCAATGGTGATTTCCCTCACACTTGTTAACAATTTTCATTAATGACCAGTAGTCAAGTGGTTTCTACCATGTTCGACTTCAACACCTATAATCAAATGGATAGATTCATACTTAGAGATGAAAAAAATGAAGACCGTGGATCACACCATTCTGGTCCAGGTTGTGACATAGTATTCATTATTTGTATTGACACATAGATCCACTTTGTATGCCTCGTGGCTATGTCCTAATTTGAGTCATTTTAGAGCATATATCCACAGTGTATTCCTAGTGGCTATGCCAATTCAGAATGACATGGATCCAGAGTGTATATTTAGTGGCCATGAATCACTTGCAATTTTGTAATCTAAGTATGGGAATGCCCACCTTGGAAAATGATATTTTATTATGCTGATGCTTGATTGTTTGCAGGTTCCTGGTCGGTGCGCTCCTTGTTTCCGACACACACATTCTACAAAGTATTTCAGCTGTCACGAGTTCCAGATTCATACTTTGGGGGGAATTATATTACACATTATTTTGGTCACCCTAGTGATCCACTAATAACATGTGTTCATGTTCCCATGAAAAGATAAAAATACTCTTTCTCCATGAGGAAAGTTATTGGCTTTATCTTCTAAAAAACCCTATTAAGGAAGGTCCTTGCACCCTGCAAAATGCATGGGGTGCGACAATGCCTGATTTTCAACCCCTTTTCTAGAACTGGTCTGTGATGTCTCTGCAGGTTGCACTATAACTAGAGATTGACGATGTCAAATGCTAAGGAAAAGTCAAACTTCATGAAAGTTCTAGAAGGGGATTTTCTAGAAGATGAGGTGGCATTTGAACGGTTTTGATCTTACTTGCTTCTCTGATTTGGTGGGATCATCCTAATATCCTCATCCATATATCTTTCACACTATATAAAGATGGATCTCTCATGGAAAAGGCTAAGTTTGAATGTGCTAATAATTGGATGATGAATTATACTTTAGCTCATACTTGAGAGCTTCATTTCAGTTCATCAAGTCATTATAGATCTTCTTCATTCAAGGTTGGACCAAGTGTGTGTGTTGGAGAAAATGGCCATCTAAAGGGGACCTTGTAACATAAAGTATTTGGTTGTAACATCCACTTTCATTTTAATATGATACAACAATATGTTTGTTTCCCATAAAACTAGTCTTGTTTTATTGTATGATTCTTAATCACATACATAAGTTCTTGTTGAGTATATTATATTGCTTTCACTTTGGTTGGCTTGTGTTCCCTTGCATACTCAATATCATAGGAGAACCGTAGTGGATATAGGATGTCAATTGCAAGAGGAAACGACATTTAAACGATATGTTCTCCATATCTTGTTAACTAGTAAACTCAATAGTTAGAGCTTAGGGAAAGCATTATATTTTGTTCTATTTTGTTCTAGTTCTGGGTGGATCTACGAAGATTTGTTTATGTTCGCATTTACCGATTAATCATATAACACCTGTCATAATGGCCCTAACACCATGGTATTATACATAACCATTCTTCCACGTTAGTTGACATGTGGCCTCTACGTAAGGCTGACATCTCTGAACGAAAAAATTCCCAATTTTTCCCAATTTCATGTATTTTCGAATTTTTTCCAAAATGCCCAATATTGCATAATTTCAAAATTGTTTTAATGAATACCATTGAAATAGATATTTTCTTCATATAAAAAAACTCATCCCTACAAATATCAATTTAACTTTTTCATATAAAATTCGGCATCCTTCGCATCGAATCTCCATAATTTAACTACAGAATTTGGGGATTTTGCCCAATTTTCTCAATTTCACCATGCTGCTCTGCAACATGAAATTCATCCAATTTCATCCCAATAATCATAAATTCAGCTTATGCAACAACCAATTTCTTGTGTGTGTGGCCGATTTACATTCACGGGTATGAGTTTCCTCAAATATACTCACGAATTGAGAAATGTTTTTACAATTTCCACCATCGTTGGTCTGTGATTCAAAATTCGGTTGTCTCCGGACCCAAATTTTCGGCAATTAAATATTGGAAACAACTGTTTATCATTTCATGGATTCAAATCCTTCAAATTCCCCATTAAATTCTCCCAATTTAATTGTAATAATTTTATCGAACAAATTGCAGACATGATCTTTCTAACATTCTGTCAAATAATTTTATTCCATACTCTACAATTTTATTTTCCGTTCTCTGTTAATTGGCCTAGGCATGATCAATGTTGAAAAATAGAGCTCTAATATGACTTTTTAGCCTCCCCAACCCCAATTTTTCCAATGCCACTCCAAAATTCCAAACTCTGATACTATTTTCTTAACTAATTATGCTCCTCAAATGCACAACGTTATGTAGAATAATAGCAACATACAATAACCAGTGCATACATATACAATTTTGGTAACATATATAAATACATTACACACAATAAAAAACATGTAAATATAATTACACCATACACAATAAAATAATACTCATTTAGAAGAACAAATATTTGTTCTTCTAAAAACACCAACTGTCTGCAGACCTTCCACATTCCTCCCTGACATAGACCACACTGCTCATAACTCTTAGTAGTTTGTCGCCCCAGAGCTAGGGATAAAATCCATCAAGTCCAATGTAATCCTAAGATAGGATAAGGTTTAATAATCAAAAAAATTGATCATTCCAAGGTGCCAAACTGCTGCAACTATCCTATAGTCTCTCATTCCCTGCATCCAGGTCCCACACTATGAAGTGTTCCCCTTCTCTCCTCAATAGTCCTTTGGATTCCCCGCTTCACTTCCATAGATTCAAAAACATGTCGTACAGGAAGACACATATACCTTTAGATAATTCCTAGTGCACTATGGAACAATTCCCAATAGTTCTCTTACCCAAAGAGAATGTTCATGGACCTGACAACCCGCCTCTTCGGTTCAAAATACCAAGTCCACTAGCTAGAACAAATCCCATGTACAAGTAAGGAGATGGAACTAGTAGTATACAAAGGATGATAGGAGAGAATGATGGAATAATCATCTAGTAATTATGGATATTACTCTACATCCACCAATTATATATGCATGGGTCTTATGTGACACTTGGCACATAAGGACGAACTTTTTTCCCCTTTTCCCTTTATTTGGGAACTTAAGATAACATAACATAATGTTATTTGACCTTAGGACTTAGGAAAAATATTATTTTATTCCTAGGCCTAAGTCCCTTGACTTAGCCCCCCTTTCCATTTCTAGTGGAGTTTATTCCCCCATACTCTTTTGTTGGGTTGATACGCAACAATGATGTACTTTTATTAATATCTGAGTGTAATTACATTTTACAATAATATGATCGCTATCATGTTAGCATCTAGTCTCTCCACACTAATAATCACATAGACACTCTGGCCTATAATATCCTTTCTCCCCAACCTATAAAACACATGTACACTTAAAACTGGGGATTAGATTGGGGTACTACAATTGAACTCTAGCCAAATCCAACCATCCAAGAAAATTATTGTATTTGATAACCACATGGACAACAGAGAAAGGTATGTTTTTGAACCTATACTTTCTTTCCTTGACCTTCACCAATTAATTCAGAGAGCCCATGATGATACTAAAAATGGTCAAAACTACTTGAACTTATGGGAATCGAACCTGTCGAGATCAATTGTTTCAAAAACTTATAAATTTCAAGAATTAGTCAATTGGTGTGTTGTTAATTAAAAACTGGATAGGAAAAAAATAATTTATGTACATGATTCTGGGATATTCTCTGAAAAAAGTAAAGATCGATTTTCCAATTTCTCTGAATTCTAGACCATGTTGTATATTAAATATTGGATGATCGTGAGATTAAATATAAGTAAAAATCATTGTCATAGTCTGAAAGAGAGAAGTTGTTGAGAAATATATTAGTCGTAGATTCCCCATTACGAACTAGTCCACCTCCTTGCAAATCCACCATCTTCCCTTAAATAACCAGGGAAGACACTGGCATGATTTTTCAAGTTTTAGGCTATGAACATGATAGCTCGGTGGATGAGACCATTATAAGGATTTATTTTATATTATTTCCACCGGATTCAATCACCCTCACAAAATTTGATTATTGTCAGTTCCTATGGGAAGTCATAAACTTCCAATTGTCAAATTTTCACATCACTAAGTCTTTTAGGTACCAGGACTACTTGGTGCACCTCATAGTATTTGATAATTCTTCCCTTTTTGTGAGATTTAGGATCAAAAAAATATGTGATTCAGGTGAAACCAATCCATTAATTGAGTGGACTGAGGAGGTGAGGAAATGAGACTAGAATAAAGGTTTCAACCTTTATGTAAACATGTTCCTGATTGCATGCTACATTCTTCTCCATGGTATTCAACCTTATAGGATGTATCTTGAGTTTAAAAGGATCCTACATATGAGAAAATATACCATATTAAGTGATTGGTACCTGGATGAGGATCATTGTTGGCCCTTGACCAATTTTTGGAGATCCTTGGTCATGTTTGACCTCTTTTACGACCTTGACAGGCTGGTCGAAGGTGGAGCGCAAGACGAAGTGGAGATCGTACGATCTCAACCCATTTTTAGAGCACTTTTGGGTTTAGGGTTTATGTAACGGCCATGGGATGTTGGCCCATGGGTTTACCCATGTTTAGGACCATTTTATAATGTATAAATAGAAATCTAGGCAATGTAAGTAGCGGGGCAAGTGAAGGCGAATGTGCTAAGTGTGAATAGTTGTGGATGCTTTGTGCATACTATGTGTTAATACTTGAAGAGCTAAGTGAAAGTGATTGTAAGAGGCCTATGTATAGACTGTGTAAGAAGGATTTGTGTTGTGACCTAACTCGGGGAAGGAGGATCTGGCGAGGTGTGTAGATCTCATGTCCAATGCAGAGTAGGGTTTTTGGGCTCTGTGCTTGTAGAAAATTGATATAAGATAATAAAGAAGAGAAGAGTTGGTGGGCGTAGCCCCACACTGGGGTGAACCATGTATATCATGTGTTATGGTTTCTTTGTGCATTATGGTTGTATGTTAGTGATGTGATTTATGCTTAGTGATGATATCTTTATGTATGATGCATCTGGTATAATAGCTTAGTTCTTGGTAATGTGAATGAATGTTAGATCTGATCTATCTCTCCATGTTAAGTGCTTGAATGTGTTAGATCTAGTAGAATATTGCATTTCTCTATAATTAGGGTTTGGATATGCGATGTGAATAAGGATTAAATACTTTTGAATGTTAACTGCTAAGTGCTTTGTTAGAGTATTCTAATCACAGACCTGTGTTCCAGCTAAGGTTATAGACACCGGAGTCCTGCAACCACCCCTACCTCTACCTCGGGTGAGACTTCATCTACTTTGCAGGTGTTACCAAAATGGCTAGTAGTTAGGGTTTTGTTGGTGCGTTGTTGAAGCGTTGAACCCTGGGTCTGCTCCTGTGAAAACAAATGGTTCTGTTTTCAAGACATGAAACTGTGATTGCTGGGAAGTGAAGAAAAGAAATATCTATGCGTAGATCTGTGCTTTAGTGCATTGTATTAAATTGTGAAGCTCTGTGCTGAGAAGAGAAGTCTGATCTGAAGAAAAGAGGTAATATCTTGAAGCTTTGTGCTTTGATAAAGGTAAGATAAGTGAATATTTTTTTTTCGAAAATATGGATCTAGGTATGTTTGATAAATTTTGTCCTAATCTAAAAACTAGGGCATAGTTAGAAGAAAGAATATTTGATATGAATATATCTGATAGAAATAATGAAAGGTATGTTATCCCTATGCATTGAAAGAATGATTCGACTAAAAAATGGATGTAGGATCCTAGAAAGAATTTTTTGCAAGTTAGTTACTATGATCCCAGTGCATAGTATAGAAAGGGTTAGGGATAATTTAAGAGAAAGAGAGGATTAACCCTTTGTTATAGTTGTAGAAGATTGGGACATCTTGCTAAGGAATTCCCTCGTAGAAGACCTAGTTGTATTTGTTGTAAAGATATGGACCGTGAAGTTTTGGATTGTCCTGGGATGATTACTAAAGTTGAAAAGATGAATATGAAACAAGAAAAAAATGAGACAGGCCAAGAAACTAAGGATATGATAGAACCCCAGAAAAAATCAGAGACTATATTACTAAATATGAAAGAAACCTTGAATGACCACAGAAATATCAACTTATCAAAGGTATTAAAAGAGAAAGAGTACATAGAAACAAGAATAGGATACTTTGACATAGAATGTGTCTTGGATGAGGAAACAAAGGTGAATATCAAGACATAAAGAACTTGGGAAATTTTGGGAAATCCTGATATGGTTCCTTCATTAGGAGGAATAGGATTATTTAGAGGAAAGTTGATAACCCTGTGTGGAAGACTTAACTAGATATCTATGAGTGCTCATGGCACTTTGACAGAAGAAGAATTTGAGATCGTTAAGTTTGTTGAGAACAACACCCCATTTGCTATCTTTCTAGGAAAAACCTAGATTGAGAAAGATCAGATACAAAGGAAGCAAGAAGAGGAAGATCTAGAATAGAAAAAGAAAGAACTAAGAGATTTAATGGCTAGGAGAATAATGCACTTACTGGAAGAACAAGAGAACCATTTGAAGCTACTAAAGACCAAATATATGTATGTTGAAGTTGAAAGGACACAAGAAGACTGCAGACACCTGTCTGTACAAGAGAGTAGAGAACCTACCCCAAAAAGAGAACAAGTATTACCCTTGAATCATATGAAATACCCTCCACAGTGTGAAGTTATCATGCCAAGAGGAGATAAGAACTATAATGGAAAGAGGAAACCATTAATTCAGATCACAAGAAAGAAGGCCAGAAAGCTCAGTAAGAAGAGGTCAAAGTTAGAAAAATTGAAAGAAGTTCCAGAGAATAGTTCGCAGAAGAAAGGTTTCCAGAACTCGAACTTCGTCAGAATATCAGTACAACACAGAATGGCACTTCTCCATGGTGGATAAATATAACCGTTGGAGGCATTATGACCATTAGATCGACGCTCCCGAATGGTTAGGAAAGAAGTTATGGACCGAAAGTTCACCATTGGACCGTTGGGACCATGCCATAATGGATGGAATTTCATTGAATAAGGATTTGCGGCCCGTTGAAAGAAACCATTACGATAATCTCTATTTATCCCATCGAGCGTTGCACCAAGAAATGTTTTTCCAATTGTGATTATCCGAGCCCACAGAGAACTAGTTGATTTTGCACAGTGATCATTAAGACCTCGTCATCTATTCTGTTACAGTGATTATTGTTCATCTAACTGAGATATCATATCTTGAGTGTGCATGTCCGATGAAATTAGCACAACAGAAAAATCCATCGAAGAGATTCTAATAGACCTCATGGCCAAAAAGGCGATGTCTGCGGGAATCCAAGCCTTATCGACACTAGGAGTGAAATCCTCCCCGTCGACTGCTCGTGGATATGGACCATCCTGAGCTGCGACCGAGAAAAGAACCAATAATCGAGATGACTTGGGGAATGAAAAGTTAATCCCATCTATCTTGCTCGACTACATCCCACCCCTGGTCGGTGTGTTGAGTCATGACAATGTCCCAAGGGACTTCAACTACACAGTCAACATTGTGTATCTTCCGAAGGTAATACAGGTAGTCAGACCGAAGTTGGAGAGGATCCCAACCTTGAAGATCAGTGATTATAACCTAGGATATCACAAGAGCTATGGAATTCTCTCACCTCACAAATACTTGACCAAGACGAAGGGGAGATAAATTGAGGATCATCCCCTAGCCGTGGATTATGGACATCACGATGTCCATTGTCTTGAACATGATAAAAATACCACATTTTGGAAGGAACCAGGAGGTTAACACGTGTGTTATGCTCCTGCTGTCATGCTTCCATGGAGGGTATATATGGTTAGACATACACATCACCCTCAATTTGGCATTGACCCATAGGATCACCAGATAGAGCATGTAGGGACCAGACCCGCAAGACTTTTATCCAGGGAAGGTTGTAGACCGTTCCCTGGCACAGAGGATTAAAGACACCTACGACGATGTAAAGAAATGGATGTGAGGCTATAAAGTAGCCTTCATTCATAATGGTGCAGTGCACCTTGCTTGCTGAAAGAACATACCCACGTAGGTCACAGGGTTTGTCATTGACCTCGCTGTAAAATGCGTGGAAGGAATCCAGATAAACTGGGCTAGTTACTTAGCAACAAGTTATAATTGGATTGCCACTAAGCTCAAGATCAAGGCTATGAGTTCCATTTTATATGGTTGTTGATCCTCATCGTGTTTACTTCTTGGGAGATACCAGAATGTGCAACCTTCCCTGACATTGTACCATTCGAGCCACTAGCTACGAAGTTCACCACGCTCTGGTATTCGAGCAACATGGGGAAACAATGGCAGCCGAATGCATTATTCCATACCTACTACCTGCATCTGAAGAGGTCTATTGATTCTTTCCCTCATATGATGCCAAATACCCTGGATAGGTTCAGGCCCCTTATGAAGTTCTGCACAGATAGGCATTTTATTTATATTACCACGCGCACAGATGAAAGTAAAGAAGATCTTTAGTCCTACTAGAAGCTCACATAATAGGACCTGGAAGAAATCACTAAGGAATGGCCCATGAAGTTCCTTATACTAGTCAACCAAGAAACACTTTCCGATCCCAACCTCATTGGAAATTCAGTAGTTACTCGCGAAGAGTATGATGCACCCAGCAGTAGCAGGAAGAAAAAGAAGGAAGATGTATAGGAAATACACAACACATCAGAAAGAAACTACATCACATTCACCTAGCGGAGGAAGAGATGACAAAGTGGACAAAGAATAAAAATAAGGGGAAGAAGACAAGTAGAAGCACGATGAAGTAACACCACCTAGGAACCCCCTTGAAGAGGTAGAGACATCCAATAAAATAAAGGTTTCCCCAATGAAACCTACATCATGGAAGAAGTACAAAGAAAGTAAGCTGAAGCTACATACTGTACTCACGGTCGATGACTTCGACTTCATTATCACAGTTGTATCTAATGCCTTAGAAGATATTTTGCAGAGAACTGAAGCCAAACAAGAATCCGTGTATTATAGAATTGAGACAGAGCTGAGAGGAGTACAACAAGCCCTTCACTCCAGTAGCGCAGTGTCCACTACGCCCCCGCCACCAGAAGAACCAGAGTTGGGAGATGAACCTGCCCAACTTCGTAGAATATCTTATATGACTGAAGCTCACCTTTGTCATGTGCAGGAAGAAAAGGAACATGCCTCAATGGCCCTGAAGCAAGAAAAAGAGGAAATCATTGAGAAATGTTGAGCTACACAACAGGAGAAGGACGACCTTCAAACCAAGTTTGAAGAAAATAAAGCGTAAATCTAGCAGGACAAATAAAAATTGCTCGTCGAGCAAGTCAGAGTTAAAGAATCAGTCAATAGAGAACTTCGCTCTGTGACAAGCTTGGAGTAGGTGGAAGAACACCCAGTAGTAAATCAAGTCATGAAGCTTGATGAAGCCATTCAACGGCTTCAATAGAGGGTCACATAACTATAGCTAGAAACAGTGTCAAGCACTCTGCAGGAAGTGCGAGACCAGAGAGAATCAACTGCCTAGAGCGTAGTTGAAAGGATCAAAGAATTAATCGTGGAATGTAAACAACTAAGCAGTCATAGTGCACAGACTTATGAGCACCTTACTGAGGACCCTGAACTGAAGACACTAGAGTCATAGCTCCAGGAAGAAAAGAAGCAAGCAACAACAATAAAAGAACAGTTTAAACTCCTGTCAGCAGTTGAGAGGATGAAAATATCCCAAGAATAGCACATGGATCAACAACAAGTCCATGCCATACAAAGAAAAGTCATGGAAGTGACTCAGAATATCCAACTAGTCTAGGATGTAGCTTTCCTACTTTTCCAGGAGATTGAAGGCTGAGGAGCAGATCTGGAATAAGTAGTCACTTCAGTAGAACAACACTTAGAGGGACCTATGAACAAGGCAGTTATTCAAGAGTTCAAAGAGCAGGAGGCCTTGGTGAAGCAACAGGTCGAAGCAGCTCGAGGATTTTGAGGCAAAGTTACCCACACCAGAGTGACTCGGGATGAGTCACATGTGAGTGTTGGGGGCCTATTGGCCCTTGACCAATTTTTGGAGATCGTTGGTCATGTTTGACCTATTTTGGGACTTCGATAGGTTGGTCGAAGGCAGAACGCAATACAAAGCAGAGATCACAGGATCTCAACCACTTTTTAGAGAAATTTTGGGTTTAGGGTTTATGTAACGGGCATGGGATGTCGACCCATGGGTTTACCCATTTTTAGGCCCATTTTATAATGTATAAATAAAAATATAGGTGATGTAATTAGCGGGGCAAGTGAAGGAGAATGTGCTAAGTGTGAATAGTTGTGGATGCTTTTTGCATACTATGTGTTAAGATTTGCAAAGCTAAGTGAAAGTGTTTGTAAGAGGCTTGTGTATAGACTGTGTAAGAAGGCTTTGTGTTGTGAACTAACTCAGGGAAGGAGGACCTGGCGAGGTGTGCAGATCCCCTGTCCTATGAAGAGTAGGGTTTTTGGGCTCTTTGCTTGTAGAAGATTGGAAGAAGATAATAAATAAGAGAAGAGTTGGTGGACGTATCCCCACACTGGGGTGAACCACGTATATCCTGTGTTATGGTTGCTTTTTACATTATGGTTGTATGTTAGTGATGTGATTTATTCTTAGTGTTGATATATTTATGTATGATGCATCTGGTATAATATATTAGTTCTTGGTAATGTGAATGAATGTTAGATATGATCTATCTCTCCATTTTAAGTCTTGAATGTGTTAGATCTGGTAGAATATTGCGTTTCTTTGTAATTAGGGTTTGGATCTGCAATGTGAATAAGGGTTAAATACTGATGAATGTTAACTTCTAAGTGCTTTGTTAGAGTATTGTAATCAAATATCTGTGTCCCAGCTAAGGTTGGAGACACTGGAGTCCTGTAACCACCCCTGCCTCTACCTCGGGTGAGACTTCATCTAGTTCGCAGGTGTTGCTGAAAGGGCCGGTAGTTAGGGTTTTGTCTGTGCACTGTTGAAGCATTGAACCCTGGGTGTACCCCTCTACCAACAATCACACCATCATTATAGTATATGGTTTTGAATATGAGACATACAAGCTTCCAATTTTCCTAACTCCAAGAATATTTTCTTTGGAATACATTAAATGAAGGCTCATCTTAGATCAATTTCATTTTTCTCAACATAAGAATGCCATCACTTTCAAGCTACTTCAATAGGTTGGCCCTTTTTGGTCAATATTAGAACTTCTCTAGCTATTATAGAAGAAATGATACAATAGATGGATTTTGAAAAAGGAAGTAAATCAGTGTATGGCCTACATGATGTGATTGCAACCAGAAGGCCTATGTACAAGCATATTCTAAATATTGTAGTGGTATGACCTACTAACCTAGATTTGTGAGAAGACATTAAGAATATTCTAGAGGTAGTGGCCCAAAATCAAACTACCACTTAGTCAATGGACCGATCCAGTGTAATTCAGAATCCTCATAAACAATAATTACAACTTGGAAACATGACATTTTCATACATGCATTCTGAAATGGATATTGATGATCAACTAAGTGATAAGCTAAGAAAAAATACTAAAGGAGATGAATAATTATACTTAGATGGGTTATTAGTTGATTTTACAAGAGAAGGGAAGGCTAGACTACAAATTAGACAAGGATCAAGTGAATCTAGTTCAACCTCAAAGGGACCTGATATCACTATTGAGAATCTCATTTCAACTCTATTGTCAACACCACAAGTTTCACAGACCTCTACAACTGAAGGAACCTTTGATAAGGGGTGAAATCATGAAGGTGGGTTACACTTTTGCTTGTTTTATGACAAAAAAAACTGTATTTTCACAAGTTATTCAACTTCCGACATATAAAGTATTTTTTTTATTTAGAATTTCACTTTACAGTAAAAACAAAACTTGTGAAG
>ML782913.1:355230-372996 GCA_009831015.1 Picea engelmannii
CTCTGGATGCTCTACTGTTTTCATAAGAATATACAACAACTGATCTCTATAAAGTAGACTAAGATGTTTCAATAAAAGAAAAGTTAAAAATTGATTGATAGCTCAAATACTGATTCACCCCCCCCTCTCAGTATTTTCCAACATTTTTCGGCCGAAAAGATATTGCCGGAAAGAAAATATCCGGCCGACCAAATTTCTACATGCAAATCGAGGAGGCGGTTATTGCACCGTTCGATTTGACGTTTATTTTTTTGGCCGAAAAATAGTTCGGCCGAAAATATAATCTTTCGGCCGAAAAATATTTTTAATTCGGCCGAAAAAGGGTTTTTAGAAATTTTGAAAACCCGATTGTCACGAAAGTGTAACCCACCTTCGTGATTCCACCCTAAGTAGCCCTCACTGTTTTGACAATATTTGGATATAAAGTGAAAAAAGCATGGGGTGACAAAGGAAATGTATCCTCAAGCTTGGGGAGAAAACACACCTCAACCAAAATTACTATATGTTGTGTATTGCCAACAGGTTATATCAATTAGTTGTACTATATTAAAAGGTACTTAAGCCTCTTTTTCATATAGATTATAAGTCCATTCAAATCATAGTAAAGCTTCAGGATACCCACCCTATTAATATTATTGAATTGCACCAACAAACAACTGATTTTTTATATAGAGGGGTCTTGCAATCCTCTTCCAGTGAGAGGAATATTAAAACTATGGTAACAAAAATTGAGAAATATTTGGCATAGGAGAGAGTGGCCACTAAAGACAATATAATTCATATTAATGAGTTGAAGAGGAAGATTATTTACCTAGGAGAGGATCCTAAAAGTACAACTTTTGTAGGATACCTAATCAAAGAGAAGGATAATATCATTAATATCCTTCAAAAAAATATAATGTTCCTAATGTATAACATGTTCAGACCCTAGAGTTGCATATTAGTCATGAGGAAAAGGAGTAGCTTTACCAACAATTATTCGAAAGTAGAAATATCATGGAATGCCTACAAGCTAGAATTGAAACCTTGAAAAAACAAAAAACTCAGTGATTACAGGAATCCAGATCAGCTATACTACGAACTTCTCCATTAGACCCAACATAGGACTTATCAAAAGTCATGGAATATTTGAATGTGAAGTAGATCGAATTGGACACTGTGACAAACCAACTCAAACAAAGAGATTATGAGGTAGAAAAACTAGAAGACTATGTGAAGAGAAGAGAATTGTGTTTGGCACAAATCAATGTTGCTAAAGAGGAAACTTAGAAGAAGAAAATAAAATGAAGGAAAGGGTGATGGGGAGACCATCCATGAAAGGAGCTAATCATATAATTTGGGATGATATAGAGAGCACAATTTTTAAGAATTGATCTTATTTTACCATGGTACAGGATGATCTTGATTTAATCATCGTAATATTGAAATACATATTAAAGGAACAACAAATGAGTTGGAGAATAAATCTGTTTTGGTAGATTATATAATGAAGTTCTTGAAGAAAATAACTAAAGATGAGTTGAATGATTTTCAATTCAATGACAACACTAACATTGTAATTGATTCATGTGGATCTCAGTGGCCATCCACCTCTTCAATTGAATCACCATTTTCAGCCTGTGGTTTTGATAAACCATGATATACACCCTTTTGATGGGGAATGGAATGTAATGTCATCTTCATTTGATAATTACAGAAATCATTTAATGATTTCCTAGTCATATTATGTACATGCCTACAACATAGAATTAATGCACAAGATCCCATTATAAATCTGTAGTTAAGAGCGCTCATGCTAGAGTAGTATTGGGATGGGAGACCGCCCAGGATGTCCTAGTGTTTTACATGCCTATGAAATTTTATAAACTTAGTCCAATTTATCCCACATGACTAATGGGAATTTTTCTCCTCTCACTCTCTCATATATAACTGAGATGAAGGAATCCCTTTAAGCAGGTAATGGAGTGTGATGTAAATATTCTTGTGAATGAAGTGTATCCAACATCTCTTTCTTTTTAGAGATAAGCTACCCAATTTTTCTAGTTTGTGTTCTACAATGTTCTTCTATATTATTCATTAATACAAGTTGGGTTTCACTGTATTTATGTGTTCTCTTCTATGTTTTTTGTTTATTTCATTGTTATATTTTTTCCTTCATGTCGCTCTCAAAATAATCCAGATCAGTGGTATCAGACCAGTCTAATCCTTTTCATTTATCATAGCAGGTCACCGACGAGGTTAGGCTATCAAGATTTGGGTCTCAAGCTAGTTTTTCTTGAGGACAACCACTCTCATTATCCCAAGCGACCTACCATCGTGAAAGAAAAGAGATATGAAAGAGAAAGAGATCCTTTCAAGATGTTGCTCAGGAAAGCCCTTCTGTGACAAAGGAACACAATGATGGACAACTTCACTCAGATCCTTCGAAGACTATCGATGGCAGCAACCAAGGCATCTTCAACAAGCAACCATTTCACAAGTTAGACACCCTTCAAGGTACAAGTTAGGGTTTTGTTGTTGCATTGTTGTAGCGTTGAACCTTGGGTCTGCCCCTGTGCCAAAAAATGGTTCCGTTAACGGGACTTGAAACTATGATTGTTGGGAATTGAGAAGAAGAAGCTTTGTGGAAAGATTCATCCTAAAATTGTGAAATCTTTGTGTGTGGATCTATGCCCTAGTGTGCAATGATCCACTTAATCTGAAAAGTTCTTTGTTGAAGAAGGAATGACAGATCTGAAGGAAAGAAGTCAGATCTACAAGAAAAGAGGTTGATACTGAAGAAAAAAAGTAAGATATGTAAGCTATGTGCTCTGATAAAGGTAAGAATAGTTAAAAGTTCTTAGATCTGGAACCTTTGTGCCCTGTAGAAGTAAAAGAAGTGCAAATTTTTGTTTCTAAAGTATGGATTTAGGTATGCTTGATAGATTTTTTCCTATCTTGAAAACTAAGGCATTGTTAGATGATAGAACGTTTGATATGAATAGATATGATAAGAATAATAAAAGATATGTTATACCTATGCATAGAAAGAATTTTTGGACTAACCAATGGATGCAAGATCTTAGAAAGAAATTTTTGCAGGCTAGCCATTATGACTCTAGAAAGCAGGTAAATAAAAGTTGGGGATCATTGAAGAGAAAGAGAGGATTAACTCTTTGTTACAGTTGCATAAGACCATGACATATTGCTAAGGAATTCCCTGGGATAAACCCTAGTTGCCTCTGTTGTAAGGCTATGGACCATGAAGTACTGGATTGCCCTAGAATGAGGAAGGAGGATCTGGTGAGGTGCACGTAGATCTCCTGTCCTATGAAGAGTATGATTTTGATAGATCTGTGTTGTAACCTGATTAACTGAAGATAATAAAGAAGAATACTTTGTGGACATAGCCCCAGGGTGGGGGTGAACCATGGTAAATCTGTGTGTTGTGCTATGTGCCTCGATCTGATGTGTTTGTCTCTTCCTTTGCTAAGTACTCTTATGTGTTTAGATATATCTATTTATTCTTTGTGCTTCTGAGATATGAATGGATGTTATATTTGGTATGCAAGATTCTTAATGCTTGATCTGTCGAATCTAATCTATCTTGTTGTGGCAAAGTGTTGAATTATCTTAGATCTAAGTACATACTGCGATGCTCTGTGTTATCTACGAAGTATCAGAAGGGTTGAATATTGATGAATAATATATGCTAGGTGATTTCTAAGTGTTATAATCACAGATATGTGTCCCAGCTAAGGTTGCAAACACCTAAGTCTTGCAACCACCCCTGCATCTACCTCGGGTGAGACTTCATCTACTTCGCAGGTGTTGCTGAAAGGGTTGCTAGTTAGGGTTTTGTTGGTGTGTTGTTGTAGCGTTGAACCCTGGGTATACCCCTTTGCCAACAAATGATTATGTTGCCAGGACTTGAAAATGTGATCGCTGGGAACTGAGCAGAAGAAGCTTTGTGCAAAGATTCATCCTGAAATTGTGAAACCTTTGTGTGTGGATCTATGCCCTATTGCACAGTGATCCACTTGATCTAAAAAGTTATGTGTTGAAGAAGGAATGACATATCTAAAGGAAAGAAGTTAGATCTGCAAGAAAAGAGGTTGATACTGAAGAAAAAAATTAATATATGTCAGCTCTGTGCTCTAATAAAGGTAAGAATAGTTAAAATTTCTTAGATATGGAACCTTTGTGCCCTGTAGAAGTAAAAGAAGTGAAATGTTTTTTTTGTAAAGTATGGATTTAGGTATGCTTGATAGATTTTGTCCTAGCTTGAAAACTAATGCATTGTTATATGAAAGAATGTTTGATATGAATAGATCTGATAAGAATAATGAAAGATATGTTATACTTATGCATAGAAAGAATTTTTGGACTAACCAATGGATGCAGGATCCTAGAAAGAAATTTTTGCGGGCTAGCCATTATGACCCTAAAAAGCAGTACAATAAAACTTGGGGATCATTGACGAGAAAGAGAGGATTAACTCTTTGTTATAGTTGCATAAGACCATGACATCTTGCTAAGGAATGCCCTGGGAGAAACCCTAGTTGCCTCTGTTGTAAGGCTATGGACCATGAAGTAATGGATTGCCCTAGAATGATTGCTAGACATGAAAAGATGAATATGGAGAAAGAAAACTCTAAAGGAGATCAAGAGACTAAGATTATAGAAGAACCCCAGAAAGAATCAGATATTATGTTACTGGAAATGAAAGAAACCCTAGATGAACATAAAGATGCCTGTTTGTCAGAGATCTTCAAAGAAAAAGAGAAAATTGAAGTAAAATAGGATACTTCAACATTGATTGTGCTATGGATGAGGGAACACAGATGAATATTATGACAGAAAGTACTTGGGAAACCCTGAAAAGGTCTGTTATGGTTCCTTCACTAGGAAAAATAGGGTTGTTTAAAGGAAAAATGGTAACCCTATGTGGCAGGATTACCTAGATAGATATGAGTACCCATGGAGCTTTGACAGAGGAAGAATTCGAAGTTATTAAATTTATTGAGTACCATCCCCATTTCCATCTTTGTTAGGAAAGATATGGATTGAAAAAGACCAAATCCAGAGAAAAGAAGAAAAGGAATCCCTAGAACGGAAGAAGAAAGAACTCATGGAATTTATGACTAGAAGGATCACCTACTTGATGGAAGAACAAGAGAACATATCTAAGTTATTGAACACCAGAGACTTGGATGTTGAAGCTATAAGATAATTAGTGGAACCATAGAAGACCAAAATACCTAATCCATATGATGAAGGAGTATTACCCTTGGATCTGAAGAAAGAATCTCAGCATCATGAAGTGACTATGTTGAGAGAAGATAATAATCAGAATGGAAAAAGGATGACCAAGATGAAGCTCACTGGGAAGAAGGCTAGGAAGCTAAGTAAGAAGAGAGCCAAGATCGAAAAGTTATAGAAGATTCTAGAGGAAACTTCACAGAAGGAAATATCACAGGAATTGAGCTTCACCAGGATATCAGAACAATCACATATGGAACTTTGCCATGGCGAAGCAATATAGTTGTTGGACCGATATACCCATTCGACTTCCACCCCGAATGGAAAGAAAATAATTAAAGGATCACCACCAGATCGTTGGACCATGCTATAGTGGATGGATCAACATTCATGGAAGCTTCATACCCGTTGCAAGTAGACCGTTGATGAATTTCCTATTTAGCTCATCCCATCATGCTCGAAGAACACTTTTTCCAACTAAAAAGTCGAAGCCCGATGAACTAGTGATTGTCTACAATGATCATCGAAAGAATATCGTTCATCCTAGTGCAATATTTGAGATCATCGTGACCCCGATTATCTTTCTCGAGTGCATATGTCTGACGATCTCACTGCACTTGAGGAATCCATCATAGAGGTCCTTCTCAATTTAATGACTGAGAGAGTCACATCGGAAAGAAGAATGTCCATCAAAGTCCAAGAATCATCGACGAGAGGAGTGCAAGCCTCCCCATCGACTGCTCGAGCAAGAACATCTCAAGCCAGTGCAGAGAGAAGAACTAAGCATAAGGATGACATAGCCAATGCGAAGTTAGTGCCATCCATCCTACCAGCTTACATACCCCCTCTGAGCGGAGAGATTAATAGGGACAATGTCCCTAGAGAATTTGAATACACCCTAGTCCCTACATATCTACCGAAATGTCTACGCTCCTACAGTGCAGATCAAGAAAAGGTTACAGTGTTGAAGTTCTGCGACTTCAACCTGGGGGACCGTAAATTTTATAGCATGCTCACCCCATATAAGTACTTGACGAAAACTAAGGGAAAGAATTTGAAGCTCATTCCTCAACAATGGATGATGAACCTTGCGCAGTCTACTTTTCTCAACGTTATGAAAATACCGCACTTTGGTAGACACCAGGAGGTGAATTCTTATGTAAAATTGATGCTAGCAAGTTACCACAGAGGATACCTATGGTTAGACTGTCGCATAATTGTTTATCTGGCACTGATCAATAGGATCACTCGACTTAGCATGCAGGGCCTAGATCCCCATGAGTAATATCCTAGAAATACCTCAGACCATGCTCTTGTGTAGAAGATCAAAGAAGCCTATGGTGATGTTGAGAAAGGCACGATAGGCTACAAGGTAGATTCTATTGAAAGTGGTGTAGTGTGGCTTGCATGCCAACTGATTGCAGGGAAGCTGGTACACAATAATCGACCAACACAAGCATCTGGCTTTGTATTTGACCTCGCAGGAAACTGCACAGAGGGACTACAAATGAACTGGACGAAGTACCTAGTGAATCAACTGGAGATCAATAGCAGAGAAGCCCAAGATCAGGGGCATGAATTCCATTGTAAATGGCTCCCGTTACTGATTGCTTTTGTTGCATGGGATCTACCGGAAGGTGCAAACTTCCCAGACCTTGACCCCTTTGAGCCACTAGCCATGAATTTCAATACATTATCATACTCGAACGACATGAGAAAGCAATGGGAATCGAATGTCATTTTCCACGTGTACTATAACCAATTGAAAGAAGCCATAAGGAGTGAACCTCGGATAAACCCAAACACTTTACAGAGGTTCTGACCTCTGATAAAGTTCAATGTGGACTGCCACTTTATATATCTAACCCCGTGCATTGATGAGCACCAGGAACAACTTCAGTCCTATTATAAGATGACAGAAGAAGACATGGAAGATATCACCAAGGAATGGTCAGCAGACCTCCTTGTTTCAGTAGACCCCGCAAAAATGTTCGACGTCGACAGCCCCAGAACTGCGCAGGATACACCTGGGCCTAGTAATACAAAGAAAGTAAAGACAACGAAGAAAAATGAAGAAGTCTAGGATGTTGACAACCTATCTGTAAGGACAGCTTACATTACACCAGATGAAGAAGGTGATGACGAAGAAGGTGATGACGAATAAGGTACAAAAACTGAACAATATAAAGTTGAAGTACCACCGCCTAGGGACGAAGAAGACTCATCGAAGAAAAGGAAGGTCTCACCTTTGAAATCTTCCTCCAGAAAGAAACCAAGAACCCCTGTAACCAATATGCGAGCTACCCTCATGTTGGATGAATTTGATTTCATTGTTGCAGCGGTCAATGATGCTTCAAAGCAAATCATAGAGAAGCAAGAGGCGAAGCAGGAACAAATGTATAGCCAAATGGAGATCACGCTCCAAGGAGTACATCAAGCACTTCAGTCTAGCCAAGCAATCTCTATTGCACCTTTTCCAGAAGGAACAACAGAAGTAGGAGATGAATCAATTCAACTCTACAAGATTGCTGATACAGTCAAAGTACCCCTTTGACATTCTCAAGAAGAAAAAGCGCAGGCCAACCAGACCCTAAAGAAAGAACAAGAGGAAATTATTGAACAACACCAAGCCACACAACAAGAGAATAATGCTCTCCAAGCAAAATTTGAAGAAGATAGAGAGAAGATCCAAAAAGAGAAAGAGCAGTTTCTTGAAAACCAGATAGGAATTGAAGAATCAGTCAACAGAGCATTTCGCCCTATGACCGGCTTAGAGAAGAAGGCCGAAGAGCCCATTGAGTGCCAAGTGATGAAGTTGGCTGAAGTTACTCAACAACTTCAACAAAGGGTCATGGAATTAGAGCTTTAGATCATACCACAGACTCCACAAGAAGTGCACGACCAACAAGGATTGAATGATCAGAGCACAGTCGAGAGGATTAAAACACCTGCTATAGAATGTAAACAACCAAGTAGTAGAAGTGCACAAATATATGAACAACTATCTGAAGACCCAGAGTTGAAGAAACTGGAGTCCCAACTCCAGGAAGAAAAGCAACACACAGATACAATACAGGCACAACTCAAGCTCCTATCACTCATCGAGAGGATGAAGAGATCCCATGAATAATGCACTGCCCAAAAACTCATTCCTACCACACAGAACAAAGTGATGGAAGTCACCTAGAAACTCCAGTTGATCTAGGAGGCGACCTACCTAATGTTTGAAGAAATTGAAGGCCAAGGAACACTACTAGAACAAGTAGTTGTTACAATTGAGAAGCAACTAGAAGGACCTATCAATGAAGCGGCTGTCCAGGAATTCGCTGAGAAAGAAGAAGTAGCACAAAGACAACTTGAAGCAGCTCGATCCAAGCTCGAGACTTTTGAGGAAAAGTTACCCAGACCTGAGTGACTCGGAATGCGTCATAGGTGAGTGTTGGGGGCCTGTTGGCACTGACCAATTTTTGAGGAACACTTGTTCATATTTGACTTTTTTGGGACTTTGACAGCTTGTCAAAGATGGAGCACAATGCGAAGCGGAAATCATGGAAGCTAGACCCCTTTTTGGGTTTTGGGGATAATGTAATGGGAAAGGGATGTCAGTATGTGGGTTTACCCATGCTTAGGCCCACTTTTGTAATGTATAAATAGATATCTAGGCGATGTAAGTAGAGGAGAATATTATCCAATTGCTTAGTGATAGAATTGATCTATGTGATTGACTTGCAGAGTTGAGTGCAAGTGTTGTAAGTGTTGAGTGCACAGATTGTAAGGAGGCTCTGTGCTATATCTACTCAAGAAAGGAGGATCTGGCGAGGTGCACGCAGATCTCCTATCCTATGCAGGGTAGGATTTGGATAGCTCTGTGTTGTAACCTAATTAACTGGAGCTAATAAAGAAGAAGACTTTGTGGACGTAGCCCCAGGGTGGGGGTGAACCACGGTAAATCTGTGTGTTGTGCTCTGTGCCTCGACCTGATGTGTTTGTCTATTCCTTTGCTAAGCACTTTGATGTGTTTAGATATATCTATTTATGCTTTGTGCTTGTGAGATACAAATGAATATTAGATCTGGTATGTAAGATTCTTAGTGTTTGATCTGTCGAATCTAATATATCTTGATATGGCTAAGTGTTGAATTATCTTAGATCTAAGTACATACTGCGATGCTCTGTGCTATCTACGAAGTTTCATAAGGGTTGAATATCGATGAATAATATATGTTAGGTGATTTTTAAGTGTTATAATCACATATATGTGTCCCAGCTAAGGTTGTAGACACCTAAGTCTTGCAACCACCCCTGCCTCTATCTAGGGTGAGACTTCATCTGCTTCTTAGGTGTTGTCGAAAGGGCTGGTAGTTAGGGTTTTTTTGGTGCATTGATGTAGTGTTGAACCCTGGGTCTGCCCCTATGCCAACACAACAAAGTAAGTGGGAGAAGCATGAATAGAGCAAGGAAGGCCAACCTCAATAAATCCAGTCCCAGATGCAAGCGAAAAAGGGTAACGAGAAGTCTAAGAAAGACACCAAAAAGTTGTTTGAGTTCCACAACATCCCTTGGCACAACACTAATGAATGTCGCTCAATACAATCATTGGTGGTCGAGATCAAAGACAACGAGTCGAACTCCAACTTGGACCTTGATTCAAAAAATAATAAAAGGAGATATATCATTGATGTAGAACCCATTGTTACTGTCTCAACTGCAAGAATCCAACCAAAAGAGGATCATGAGAAGGGGGAGTGACTCTTCCATTCACATATGTGGGTGAAGGGAAACCCCCTACATTTTATTGTCGATAGCGGAAGACAAAAGAACATCATCTCAGAAGAGGTTGTCAAGTAGTTGGATTTTCCAACAACACCACACCCACAACCATACAACATCAGGTGGCTTATCTAGGGTCAAGATCTTCATGTCATCCAACAATGTCACCTATCCTACGACATCAAGTCCTTCAAGGATGAGGTATTGTGTGATGTTTTCCCACTGGAATTTTGTGATGTTCTATTAGGCCAACCATATATGTGGAGGTGTCATGTTGTTTATGAGTCTCGACCCCATAGAGTCATTGTTACTATGGGCAGTCAGCTATACTGGATACCATAGGTAGTTTTGACTATTTTCCCACCAAAACAATGCCACAAAGTAATATCTCATACCACAAAGTTTATCCTCTTCACAATCCGATTAGATGATGAATAGAAGGACACTGCAACCACTACATCCTCAGCCCAAGACCTTTCCATCTAGTAGAAGAAAATTGACAAGGTTGTAGAAACGTACCAAGATGTTCTTGCTGCACCTACAGGGATGCTTCCACACTGCCCAGTCAAACAAGGTTATAATAGAATCCTTCATACTATTCATGTTGCATATTCACCAATAGAGTCCTCCCACACTCAATTAGATCATGCAACTAGATTGGTTGAATGGATCCAACCCCTCCAACAATAGGTTCATGACATCCTTCAACAAGCTAAGAAGGACAACTTCTTCAACAAGGAAAGTAGTGCACCAAGATTTAGATTTAGCATAAGTCTCCCCAAGGGAACTCAATGCAATCGGGAACATTTCTTCCTAAGGGGGGAGGAATGATCTAAATGGATCTCAGTGGCCATCCACCTCTTCCACTGAATCACCATTTTGAGCCTGTGGTTTTGATAAACCATGATATTCACCCTTTTGATGCGAAATGGAATGTAATTTCATCTTCATTTTATAATTGCATACATCATTTAATGATTTCCTAGTGGTCTTATGTATGTGCCTACAACATAGTGTTAATGCACTAGATCTCATTATAACTCCACAGTTAAGCGCGCTAAGGATAGAGTAGTACTAGGATGGGAGACAACCCGGGAAGTCCTAATGTTTTACATGCCTATGGAATTTTATAGGCTTGGTCCAATTTATCCCGCATGCATCATGGGAATTGTTCTCCTCTCACTCTCTCATATATAATTGAGGTGAAGGAGGCCCTTTAAGCAGGCAATGGAGTGTGATGTAAAGATTCTTGTGAATGAAGCGTAGCCAACATCTCTTTCCTTTTAGAGATAAGCTACCCCATTTTTCCAGTTTGTGTTCTACAATGTTCTTTTACATTATTCAGTAATAGAAGTTGTGTTTCACTATATTTCTGTGTTCTTTTCTATATTTTTGTGTATTCCATTCTTATATCTCATTTATATTTCTTCCTTCATGTCATTCTCAAAATAATCTGGATCAGTAATGGATGTTAAAAGAGTCATTACAAAAAGGATATCGCACCAAAATGCATAAACTAAGTTCCATGAGATTATGAGGGAAATATCTAATTTTAAGAAGATTTTTAGTGATGTCATCAAGCATGGATTACCATTGTCCTGGAATGAAAATGGAGATTTTTATCCATTAAAAAATTATCATAAGCTATTAGAAGAGAAGAGGAACAATGAAAACAAGTTCAAAAATCTCGATGGTGCTTTGATGGGGAAAGATGTAGTAGAATTGTTGGCAGGGGATATTGAGCTGTTGCACAATATTCAAATTATTTTCAGGAAATTACCTTCCCCAGTTTATGAGAAATACAATAATTTTGATGAGGTAGTAAGAAACTCGAATGATCACAAGTATCCTATGGGTAAATATTGGAAAATATTCTGTCAATTTGTTAAATTACCATTGGGAAGAAAAGGAGAATCAAGTGGCACTAGTCCATCTCCCTAAGGGAAGATTTTATTGAGCAATTTTTCATGTACATTAATTTTTACCTAAGTGATATTATGATATAGTTGAGTGTATTAAGCATGAAGTTGTCCTAAGTGTTTTATGAAGTTTTAATAGGAATACCTTGTATGTTTTGTTCTATTGTTATTTCGAATATATCCATCGATACCCTTTAAATTATAGATATATATGATACATATGAGAATTACAAGTCTATTTATACTTGGGCTTGCATTTTCATCATGCCCCGATTTCATTCATTTTAAAACATTTGTCCCTTTATCTATTTTTTTGCATTCACAAAACAATTTTTAACCTTTATGCATAGTAGAGGGTTTTTGGTTTCAAAATGTAAAACCAAAGTATGAATATATTTAAAATGATAAAATACAAACTCCACAACTTTTATCACTCAATTTGGAGGTCATATGATTCATAGACATGCATTTTATAGTGATCTAGTTTTACCATCCATTTTACAAAAGGTATTGAATTTGGGTTTCAGGTAGAAGTCCTTTTTCCTTTGAAAATGCACTCTTGGTGATAAATATAGATTCAAAATTTCATTAACTTCACCCCAAAACTTACATCACTAAATTTGGATCCATATAGAAGCATGGGCATGCATTTCCATTAGGGCACCTTCTACTAATTTGGTCTATCAATTTACAAGGTAGATTTTTCCTCTTCTACACAACAACCACTTTTATGTTTGCAAAAAAAAACACTAAGTATGTAGATAGGCATAAAAAATCTAAGACACCCTCAAAAACTTGAGTCACTCAAGTTGCATATGTGTTAATTCCTGCACGTGAATTTTCATCATGCCTTGGTTTCATGTATTTTTAAGCATTTTTCCCTTTATTCATTTTTTTGCATTTACAAAACATTTTTTAGCCTTTATGCACAGTGAAGGGTTTTTGGTTTCAAAATGAAAAAATAAAGTACGAATATATTTAAAATGACAAAATACAAACTCCACAACTTTTATCACTCAATTTGGAGGTCATATGATTCATAGGTGTGCATTTGATAGTAATCTAGTTTTACCATCCATTTTACAAAAGCTCTTGAATTTGGGTTCCAGGTAGAAGTCATTTTTCATTTGAAAATGCACTTTAGATGATATAGATAGATTCAAAATGTTATTCAATTCACCCAAAAAATTATATCACTAAACTTGGAGCTATATGGAAGCAAGTGCGAGCATTTCCATTAGGGCACTTTCAATTGATTTGGTCTCTCAATTTATAGGGAAGATTTTGCGTCTTTTACATAACAGACACTTTTATGTTTGCAAATAGAACACTAAATATGTAGATAGGTGTAAAGTAATATAATACACCATCAAAGAATTGAATCACTCAAATTGCATGTGTGTTAAGACCTGGGCGTGCATGTTTCATCGTGGCTCGGTTTATGCATTTTTGAGCATTTTTCCCTTTTTGTTTTTTTTTTCGCTTTTACAGTAGAGTTATTTATTTACATAAATTATTCACATAAGATTGGTTTTCATAGGAAGATGAATGAAAATGGATGTTGCTCCATTGTCTAAGATGAATGTTGACACCATAACTTGAACCAACCTCTTTTTAATAATTCTTATTTTGTATCTTTAAAATTCATTTTAATATCTCACACTTCTCATATTATAAGGTAACATTTTAATATGTAATGCTTCTTATATTGTGGAAGGTTGAGCATGGGAAGATACCATCCTTGGAGCAGGTAAAGGGCTAACAATATCTATATCCATTTAAAGTGGATTTTATTATTGTTTTTATAATTGAAGTAACTTTTTTTTTATATATGTATTTGTCAACACTCGATGTACTCGAGAATGTTGGCAACAATGAAGACATGTTTTAATTGAACCTGGTTGAGATAATTAAAAAAGGTTGTGAGAAAAAAAATATTGAAGTTATTGAATTGTGTATGCATGAACCAACGAAGTAGATTAGAAAAATATGCAGAGTTTTGATGGGGGAAATAAAATGAATTTCGGTAAGCGCCATATTTTAAAAAGGTTATTTATCACATATTTTCATTTATGTATTTTTTTTTTCTACTTTTACATGATCTGAATAAAATATGTTTTATTTTTGTAGGAATTATTCATAAAACTTCACCAACTTTCTCTTGAAGATGGTGTTAGTAGTAGTGATTCTTAAACAACACAATGTCGTACTGCATGCCACACACCCATGAGGCTCTTTGGCTCTCTTCCTATAGCGGACAACCCCATAACCGAGAGGATTGAACCTTCTATGGCCCATGACACAACCTCAACATAGTGCACACCATACCAAGCACTTGATAGTGGAGATGAGGAAATTGGTGATTCTAGATATTTATTTCCTAGATCGTCATGTGTTACCAACAAGGGAACACTTCCTGTTACCTTTTTGGTGGATGAGAATTTGTTTTTGATCAATATACAAAAAATACTAGGTATTTATTAATGTCTTAATTATTTCCTATTACCTAACTGAAACACACTTCTCTATGTTTATTTTAAATTAACTATCATATTGTTCTATAGGAAACAACACCTTTTTTAAGCATATGAATGAGAAGGCCTTAGATATTTTTTGGCCCACCATATGGACATAGTAGAATGCTCAGAATCCCATTTTGAAGAAGGACTTATTGATCACTTGTCCGGCATGTTTGGTGATTCCTTCGACAAAATTGGAGTCACCTCATTGGCTGATAAAGATTTGAAATATGTGAGAGACCAATATAGGGTTCATTTGAAAATAAACCCTAGGTATGAGTGTCCTCCAATGATTCCCAAGATTGAGTGGAAGAATCTATTGGAGGATGCGAAGGAGAAGACAATGAGAAAAGAAGGAATGACAACACCTGGAATAGGAAGGTATATCATATTTTGAATTTAATATGATGATTTTTTGTTAGTTCCATATAAAAATTACGATATAAAACCTATTGGAAACTTTTTATAGGCTCACAGACATGTCAAAAGAAACCAAGGCAAGACTAGAAAAATAAGGGCATCACAAACATGGACAAGGTAGTTACATGAAAATAAAAGCATGAACTATAAGTACAAAATAATTAAACTATATCATTCCTATCATCATCTGAATTTAATTTAATTGCATACAATAAGCCAAATTTGAGATCTTGTGCAATACAGGGGGCTCAATTCAAAATTGTGACCATAGAAGAAGACCTCCAACATAGTTTCAAGTGTGGATTTAAAGCTATGGTTGAACGCAAACAAAGCATGTTGAAAACAAAAGATTTCCTTTTGAAAGACATTGTAACTAAAATCAATGGACTTTAATTTTTGATTACTTATAAAATGTATTCATGATTGATTTAACCCATAAATGAATGTGCCTTTTTGTGTTAAGTAAGCAATCAACAACAATGAAAAGGATATCAGTGGACAACAACCCCATGACAATGGAGTGTAGTATGATGATGGTGATGTGTATCCTGGCTGTGATGGTGGAGTGCAACTCAATGATGGTCCTATGCAGCCCGAACATGACAGTGGATTGCATCCCAATTATGGTAGACCATGAAGGTATTATGGATATAAAATCATATGTATGGATTAATAAAATTATTAATATTTACTTGCAGGTGGTGTAATTATATATTTTCTTGTTTCGATGGAAGATCATGAAGATGAGAATGCTTGGAGAGAGAAGCAATACATGGAAGTCAAACCAATGGTATTGACTACTCAACATGGTAAATAAAATTCTAATGATATTTTCATTAATGAACTACTTTTGTGAATAATAACTAACCAAACCAATTTAACCCTTTCTCTTATTGTATTCGAGGTCCCTGAGTAGCGACCTACACATCATGGGGAGTAACCTACTAGATGCACAACACATCATAGCATTCATATTGAATTAGCACCAAGAGAGGGCCCAACAAAAGGAAGCAGATATAGACATGGATGAGGCAATCAATAGATTTATAAAAACAAAAAAAATAAAAAAAGAAGTGATTGTATATATTATGTTGAGAAACATGTATAATAGAAACATATTTGATGATAAAATATTAGATTAATATATACTATTTTTTTAACCTTCTTATGGATGTATGTTATATGTATGTTTGTACAAAACCACATAGTCGCACAGAGATTCTTTCTTTCATTTACCTTTAAACTTTATTTTTCTACTTTCTATGCATGAATCGTACTATGCCACTTTCAATTATTTTCTAGTAGATAGATTGGGTATGGGGAATTAATAGTTATGCGAGCAGGGGGCGGATGAGATTCCACATACATTTACTTGCCCTATTCAGTAGAGAATAAATCATTCTTGAAACCGAGAGAATCTCATTCAGGTATTCCACTTTAGTCTTTCAAGAGTCTTGTACATGTCGATGTGTCTGTTTATTTATTTAATTATTATTTAATCATACAACCTTTTATTATATGATCATTTATGTAAGTATTCACAATGGAAATGCAATTAACAACTAGCCTATTTGTGATGTCGTTGTACAAGAAACCCATGTTAGGATATGTGGTGAAGTGGATCTTACCACTACTCTTCTTGAAGAAAAATGGATGGAAGTAGCTAATAAGTTTTGGAAGAAAACATTGGACTACAAAGATGCTACTTTTAGACACATTTCATGTTTTGGTCATGGGTGTTGGAAATATGGCTATAGCAGAGATGACGCAGACGATCAAGGTTGTCATTGATGGAAATCGATTGGTTATGGAGCACGCACAAGAGATGATGGAACACAGAAGCTGAAACACAGATGCTGAAAAACAAAATGCTGGAACACAGATGCTGAAACACAAATGATGGAACACGGGTGATGGAACACAAATGATGGAACATAGAAGCTGGAACACAGATGCTAGAACACAAATGCTGGGACACAGATGCTGAAACACAGTGCTGAAACAGATGCTGAAACACAGATGAAGAAACCCAATGTTGAAACAGAGCTGGAACTTATGTTGAAACACAGTGTTGTAACAGCTAAAACACAGTAATGTTACATATGCTGAAACACAACGCTGGGCTAAAACACAGTGTTGGAAACTATGCTGAAACAGCACTGGATCTTTGCTAATAAAAACGCACGCCTTAGCCACGACAATGACTAGCAGCAGAAGTTAACAATCATTTTCTTTAAGAAAAGCACGAGTGATGATATTCACAACGCGATTGGTGTGGCCAGCATCAAATGGCTATAATGTAAAATCAACGGATCTTAACATTGCTAAATCCAGGGTTTTGCGGGGGTCCTTCATCTGCTTTGACAAGTCTGGAAGTTTTTTGCCAGTTGGGTTTCTCTAATCGCTCTAGATGGTGGAAGGACTTTCAGTCTAAAATTAGACTGGCAGTTAAGACAGGAAGAACACAGTGTTCCATGATGTGGCATGCGTAGAGGAGGCATGCAAAGAGACATTTCAGAAAATCAGGGAGAATGCTGGCATGCAAAAAGAAGAAAAAAGAATGAAAGAAAGGGAAACTGCAGTGGGAGTTGAGAAATGCAAGGAAAATCTCTGCATGTGGAAAAACAATATAATGCGCTGGAACCAAGATGGAAGGGTGGTTGATTTGAGAGAGAGAGAGAGCTCTGAAGGTGAGAAAAGGGAGAGGAGTATCTGCATGGCAGGCGAAGAAGCTTAGAATGGGATGCAGAGGACAGTGAAGTAGAGCAACAGTGCAGAGACGGTGAAGAATGCAGAGTAGATCAGCAAAAAGGGTAAGCAAGCTATATCAGAATGAACAAGTTGATTTGAGCAATATTTATTTTGGCAAATAAGGGTGGTAGGGTGGTGCTAGGGAG